>VZRH01002023.1:247387-262337 GCA_013397555.1 Urocynchramus pylzowi
AAAAAAAAAAAACCATGATTTGAAGAAAAAAAAAAAAAAAAAAAAGGCTTAATTTTTACCTGAAAAAATATCCAGCCTGTGTAATATCAAGTGTTAATGGGAAATTCTGCACCAACTGTTTGATGTGCCTGTCCTCAGGATGAAAAATCAGCATTTCTGAGGTGCTGCAGGCTGTTTGTGTAGCTCACAAAATGCTCAGCTGGGCACGTGTCACTTTTCTTTATGATTTTAAGGATTATCAGTGGCTGGGGTGGTGGCACAGCCACAGGCTCTGGGGCTGTGGGTGCAGCTCCTGGCACTGTGGTGGCACCAACAGAAGTTCATGAGAGGGTGAATCACTTCTCTAAGACTGTTCTTCTTCTAAAGGCAAAATGCAATGTGGAGTTCTTGCTGTTTGAGCTGGTGCTTGTTATTTGGCCTCAAAATTGCTTTTTAATCGAGGAACATGCTGAGATTACCAACATTGCTGATTTATACCTCACACAAAAGCCACATCACAGAACCACGGAACGGCTTGGGTGGGAAGGGATTTTAAATCCCACCCAGTGCCACCCCTGCCATGGCAGGGACACTTCCCACTGTCCCAGCTGCTCCAGCCTGGCCTTGGGCACTGCCAGGGATCCAGGGGCAGCCCCAGCTGCTCTGGGCACCCTGTGCCAGGCCCTGCTCACCCTCCCAGGGAAGGATTCCTTCCCAATATCCCATCATAACCTGCTGCCATTTTCCCAACCTGGAAAATGAAATTTGAGATAAATTTAGGGTAGCAGGTGATGTAAAGGTGGATTTTTATTGAAGGCTTTCAGGGACAGTTATGGAAAGATGCCTACAAAAGTCTACCCTCATAGTGGTGAGTACATTTTTATAAGTTTTAGGAAATTAGCATAATGGATGAATGTACTAATTAAGAGGGCAGGTGGTGGTGCAGTTTTCTGTAGGTGAAGTTCCTTTTCTGGAGTTAGGCACTAAGCTGTACTTTGTCCAGGAAATGTATCTTGAAGAGTTGTTCTCAGCCTTGGTAGTTAGGAAGAACCAACCTAGGACAGGGATCTTGTATTTCTCAGGGCTTGGAGTTCTGGAATTTCTGCTGGTTTTTGTCTAGGGAAAAGTCATGGCAAGTTATTGGGAACATAATTAGGCATTAATATAGTAGGTTACAGAGCTCCAAATATATCTGCAGAGAATACAGAGGACACAGAAAAAAAAGGCAAAAACCAAAATGGCATCAAACCCACCCTCCTTAATTAATGTCTCAACCATTAATTTGGCTAGTTTTTACTCTTTTGAAATACTGATTTATGCTGCTGTGTTTTTACTTTATATTCATTTAAGGTGGACCCTCACTATCCAGTAGAAAATATATTATTTAGAATCCATAAAAGATGTGCAGAGGAAATTGCACAAAGCAAAATGTCCATTTAGTATGCTCTTCCTTATGGGAAAACCCCACTCCTGGTTTATATTTGCTCTTATCCTTTCTAGGAGAAGCAATTCCTGATTTTCATTTCCCCTCTTCAGATCTTTCAGAAGCTGACATTCAGATTGTCCCTACTGTGAACCTGTGACTTGTAAAATGTTTTTTTTCCCAAGCTATTGATCAGCTCTTAAAAGCTCTAACTAAAGATACAACATTTAAAATCTGGAGATGAGTTGGGGAAGGCCTTTATTTACTAAGGACATAAAGAAGAGTCAATAGCTGCCTTCAGAGGGATGTGGCTCTGCTCTTTATAGGTAAAGCCATAAACACCCTGTGCTAGTGCCAGCTTCCTTTGGTTGTTTTGTTTAAAGTTGTTTTTCAGTTGGGACTTTTTCAGTCATCTTTGTAGCCCTGCAAACAGCTGGAACTGGATGATCTTGAAGGTTTTCCCAACCCAAACCATTCTATGATTTGATGGTCTTTAAATGCATAATAATTCTGTATTTCCATATACTTAAAAGCATATTTGCTGGTATAAGGCTGACTTGTTAAGCTGATTAAAATGGTCCTTGGATGTAATTATTTGAAAATGAGATGATTTTTGCATGATGAGTTTGAAATCCTGATCTCTCAGCTGCCACATTCAGCTCTGCTTGGTTTTAGCATCTTTGCAATTCTCAGTCTTCACTGGTTATAGTGATATATTCGTTTTTTAGTTGGATTTAATTCTTAATTAAATTGTCTTAAAGCAATTTTTCCTTACTGAGTATTTTTAGCTTTTCACTGATGATTTTTGCATATTTTCTATTATTTCCTTCTTTGAGTGATCCTGTTAGAATTCCCTGAAAGCCCCAAGAACACTCCATGGTGTCCCAGTGTTTGGTTTCCATCTGGCAGTTTCAGAGCTCTTTAGCCAGGACTGAATTATATGAGTGTTAGAACAGTGTAAATTCAATTATTTCTATAAAAATTAAACTCCTCATGAAAGAATTTTCTTGTTGATACCTCAGGGCTTTGGACTTTTACTTTCTTGTTTTCACATAATTATCTACACAAACACTTGCATGGAATTTGTCTCCTTCACGCCAGCAAAGATTTCACTACTGGCACAGCATTTCCATGCAGATTTTAGGCAGTGAGGTTGATTTTCAGTGCAGACTTCCTGAAAAACAGAGTTTCCATCAGTTTTGACTCCTAGGAATGATTTGAGAGCAGAGTCTGGATACCAGGAGGAGGAGAGCAGAGTTCTGGGTGATGATGCCTTCCTTGTGCCATGCAGTGTTGGAATAAGCTGCTTTTTATCCTTCCTCCTAAAAATAATTTGGAAAGTATTCCCATGTAGGAGAGAGACCAAAATCTTTGTCCTTCGTTAGTGAACCAGTTGTTATTTTTGGTAAAAATAAATTCTTTCAAATGTCATGTCTTTCACAAAGCAGAGTTTCTTACAGAAAATCTGTCGCCTTTGTAGAGAAATGGAAGTTGGGTTTGGCTGGTGTGGCTCCCAGGGGTTGTTCCTGGAGTTTCAGCCTGTTTTGGATGTGATTGTTCTGATGTCCACTGAGGAGGAGCCCTTGCTCCAGAGCTTCATCCTCTGTTCCTTAGATCCTGTATTTTCTGTTTCCATGTGGATGTGCAGAGCTTGGGCAGGTCATGGAATCCCAGAATCCCAGACTGGTTTGGGTTGGAAGGAACCTTAAATCCCACAAAATCCCTTGTGCAGGGACACCTCCCACTATCCCAGGGTCCTCCAAGCCCTGTCCAACCTGCCCTCAAAGGTTCTGGAGCAAGGATGGATGTAGGTGAGCTCAGTTTCTCTGTCTGCATCTCCCCTGGGAAAGGAGTTCTCATCTCCAGTTTTTCACACATTTTCCCCTATTATTTTTAGGAGACTTTCATTTTCTGTCAGGTTGATATTTTTTTTTAGCATTCTGGGTACAACCTGAGCTTAACCTCAATTAACACTCCCAAGTATTAAAATATCATAATGAAGAACAACCATTTTGCTGACATGGACTGGCAGGAACTAAGAATAGGCTGCAATTTTCAGAGCAGCCTAAGGGGATTACACTCTCTAAATCCCTGTGAAACACACAATTTGTGCACCTGCTGGAGGCTTTTTTTTTTAAATACCAACTTTAACATCAAAATCTTTGCATTTGAGTATTTTTTTTGCTTGTATAAATTATAGAGACTCCATTGAGCTGGGTGAGGGAAGCTTAGATCTGTGTATGCTGATTTTTTTTTTTTTAATGGGCATCTATTAAAAACAATGAAAAAACTCCTAGAAATTATTTAGAAGGATTGATCTGTTAGATCTGGATGTCCTCCCTTCTCTGCTGGGAATATTTGATATTAATTGAGTCCCCTAATGGCAGGATTTTCCAGAAGTGGCTGTGATGGGTACAGAGCAGGATGATCCTGATGTTCCTCACACTTTTGATGGATTATCACCAGCCAAGGTGGATCCAAGGAGGATAAATAGACTTCAAGAATTTTTTTTGGTTGATGTTTGTTATTTAAATATAGTGAAACAAATGATCTTAGGCAGGCAGAGGGCCTTTGAAGTGTGTTTGAAGTGACAGTTCTGGCCTTGCTCAGAGGAAGTGCAGGCCCTGCTTCTCCTCAAATCTTTGTATTAATTGGAGTTGTTTTATTATTTCCTAGAGTTGCTGGGACAATTCATAACACAGCTGGTTAAACCTACTGATCCCAGAATCCCAGAGGGGTTTGGGTTGGAAAGGATCTTAAAACCCACCCAGTTCCACCCCCTGCCATGGGAGCACCTGCCACAGACCAGGCTGCTCTAAGCCCTGTCCAACCTGGCCTAATGTTGCCCATCTTTACAGAAAAATCCATTAAAAATCAACAGTTGGATGGAGAACTTCTCCAAATCTTTGTTTCCCACTTTCAAGTAATACAGAACTGATAATTCCAGTAACTGTGCTTCAAGAGAAAATTGGCATTATTATTGCAAACATAATCTGCCTTTTGGCAAAATATAATGACTCCACTTTGTCACGAGAGCTTTAGTTGTCCTTATGACTTGAGTAAGTCATTTTTCAGCCATGTAAAATGCAGAAAAATCTCATGTATATCTTCTGCATCTTATTTTAGGTTAAAATAAATCCTGCTTAGCCCTAGAGGTTTATTCTGCCCTAGGAAAGCTTTGCCACTTTAGTTCAATGGGAAACTCATACAAACGTATTTGTATATCAGCAAAATCAGGTTTTTAGTGGATGAAAATCTCTAGTTCCTTTAAGAACTTCAGATTCTGCTCCCAAACCAGGTCTGGGCGGGTCTAAACCACCTTGGGCCAGTCTTTGGCTCCTATAAAGGTGTTCTGAAAAATCCCTTTCAAAGTAGAAAAATTGTTTTAACCTTTCTGCTGTTGAGTTTTCCTGAAGTTGATAATTACCAATTAGTAGTTTGCATTTAGAGATATAAAAATCAGGATGGATGTTGTGCTTTGAGGAATTACCTTGAGGCTCTTCTGGATGCAAACATGGATTTGCTCCGTGTGTTTCAGGGTCTGGTGTGCTTGGGTTGTTTTTGGTTTCCCTCCTGACTATTTTTCTATTTTCCATGGTTTTGTTATCTGGTTTTTCTGTTTCCTTTCGTTTTGTTTTCCCACTCGGACACCACACAGGTCTAAGTGATCCCAGCTTTGTGCTCCTGGGTGGTTTTCTAACTAAGGATTAACTAAACCTTAGTGAAAACAGTTTTCCTCTCTCCAAAGCTCATCCCATTCCACCCCCAGCCCTGGACAGGGACACCTTCCCCAATCCCAGGTTGCTCCAAACCCCATCCAACCTGACACTCCCACACTGAACACTCTTCTCTCTCGTTTTATTTCAAGGCTGATATTATTGATTTGGCTTCTGAAAAAAATCCTTTGCCATGTACAGAAACTCAGTGGTGAGATTTGTCAGGCTCTTTCCAAGACAGTGGTTTGTCTTTTGCTGCATCCTGACAGTTGGAAGCAGATGACTAATTTGCTTTTTGAGGTATTTGCACTGTGGGCGTACGGCACGACTCCCACGACAGCAATTCAAGTGCTTTCACCCTGTAAATACATTTTGTATTATACTCAGGTTAGTCAGGGAGTGTTGTTTTTTTAAATAACTATATATTTTAATAGGACTGTTGAATTATTAAAAAAAAAAATAAAACACAGTGAGAACAGAGAGAATTAAAATCTATTTCAAGTGAAATCACAAAATCTTATAGGAATTAGGTGTGTACAAGGTCAAATGTCTCTCCTGAATATTTGTGCCTTTGTTGTCTCATCAGAAAAATCAGGAGGATAATTAAAATGTCAGCTCATGGTGTTAATAGCAATTCAGGGAATTTGCTCTGGTGGAACAGCAGCTGCATTGCTGCTGTGTAATTCTTAGGCCAGGCACTTCCAGCAGGTGATCTGGGAGCACATTCCAGTAGTGAGGCTGAGATGAGCTCAGTCCCTTCCCCCTTCATCCCAAGTCTCTCCTGTGCTTTCCCCCTGAGGGAGGATTCAGGACTGGATTTGGGGTTTTTACCTGGATTTGGGGTTGTTGCCTGGAGCCTCCTGAGCCAGCAGCTCATCATCAGATCAGCTGCACCCACCCATCCTTTCCTGCAGCTTCCTGTGTTCCTCTTCCCACTTCCCACTGCTTTTACACACCCAAATCCATGGAATTTTATATTTAATTTAGTGTAACTTTTGGGAGCAGCTGGGGTGATGTGTTAGATGGTGGAAATCCTTGTGCCCTCACAGCTCCTGCTGCTCCCACCCTGAGCTGAGGAGTTCCTGCTACTGAAATACAACACCTGGGATTCTGCTTGGATTGGATTCTGCTTCTAAATTGAGGCTACTCCCAGGAATTGTTTCTGTAAAGGAGGGAAGATGGGAGAAATCAAAATCTGTGGTATTATTTCATCATTTTGCTATGATTAAGATTTCAGTGCAAGCTCAAATACCCTTTGTGCATGATATCTCTAAGCCTACACTGGCTTCAAATAATAACTGCATCAGCCAGGCTTGTTTAAAATTCCAAACATTGTGCAGTAGCATAGAATTAAAAGAGGGAGGAGAATTTCTGGCCACTGATCCTGGTGTTCGTGTGGAGCCAGTGCTTGGTGTTCCAGGAAGGCCTGGACGTGGCACTCAGGGCTCTGGGCTGGTGACAAGGTGGGCATCAGGCACAGGTTGGACTTGGTCCTGGAGGTCTTTTGCCACCTAAATGCTTCTGGGATTCTGTACTTGTCAGAAGGATGGGAAAATGTATGGAGATAAAACCAAAAACCAGCAGGAAGGATCATGGAAGTGCTGAACTCTGCCTGTTGCAGCCTGAGCAGATCCCAGTTCTTTGTGTTGTCTCATTTCCACGGATAATGGGAATTTCAGGAGAATCCACAGACCAGGAGCGTGGCAGTTGCTTGAGTTTTGTCCACAGTTCCAGGTCCCCTCCCTGGAATTTCTTCGGAGCTTGTGTGGATGACAAAGTAAACAAATCTCTGATTTATCAAAGAAATGACCTAACTCACGCCAGGTTTAAATATTCCAGAGGGTAAACTTCCTTCTTAATGCCAAAATACCTCTGCTGGCCTCTGCAATCCAGCCTCTCATCCTGAGGAGTTACTGTCCAAGGCCAGGTTGGACAGGGCTTGGAGGGGATAGTGGAAGGTGTCCCTGCCCATGGCAGGGGTGGAATTGGGATGGTCTTGAAGGTCCTTTCCATCCCAAACCATTCCAGGCTTCTCTGAGACTGGAATTGAGGGAAAAAAATCCCAGTGTTCCCCCACAGAGTTGTGTCTGTCCTCTGGTGCTTGGTTTGTGCAGGGAGTAATGGGGTAGAGATCATCCCCCAGCTATCCCATCATCCTATTAGGAAAGGAGGTCCAAACACAGAAACAGAATTTCAGCTTTCCTTGGAAAGGCAGGTTTCCTTCTTGTTGACCTGGAGCACTGCTCCCTCCATGACATGCAAAAACCATCCCAACAGAGCAACTAAAAAAGCTTGGAATTGTCCCATTTTCACTGAAGTGTTTTAGTTAAAACAGTGTTTGAACTACTGTTTAACATAGAAAAAATGGTTCCATGGCTGGGAATCACTCATCCATCTTCAAAATTCCTCTGTCTGGCAAAGCACAAAGCAAAAGCTGTAAGAGCTTGGGACAGTGTGGACACCTCAGTTTTGTTCAGGTGTGAGTGAGAGCAGTTCCACCAGAGACCCACAGTGACCCAGGGGTGGGGTCAGGGGGGGTGGACACATCCATGCCTGGGAACTCCTCGCTTCAATTTGCCTCAGGCCTCAGGATGTGTGGGTTGGGAGGGACCTTAAAGATCATCTCATTCTAACCCCAGGTACCTGAGTCCAGCTCAGGTCTCCATCATCTCCCAGTTCTTCACCTTCACTTTCCTAAATGTGCTACACAGGAGCTTTTTTAAGCCTGTCCTAAATCTGGAACCTGGTGTAGCTGGAGCCTCTGCAGTTTAAAAACAAAACACCCCTGTCTTCAGACAAGTCTTTTTCTTCCTTTTTTTGCCATTTTTCCTCAGTCAGGATAAGAGATAATTGTACCTTTGTGCAAGCACGGGGCTCAGAAGGAGGTGTCAATTAGAAATCAGTTGTTTCATCTCCTGGTGAAGGAACAGCAGTGAGAAATTTAACACTGTAAAGCTCATTTTGGTCCCATTTTTACAGGCTTGTGGCTCTGCATTCTGATACTGCCAACAGCCAAACTGCAGCTATTAAAGGATTATTCTAATTGTGAAAACTTCATAATTCCTTACCTTCAATCATCCTCTTTTTTAAAAAAAAAACTGTTTTAGCAGAAAAACTCTCCTTGCAGGTATATGATTTGGGCAGCTTGGTGACATTGGGAAGCTTCTGATCCATGGTAATTCCTATGGATATATTTAGCAAAAACGTTGTTTGCTTACACTTTTTTTTTAGTCTTTCATTAATAGACTCCATCAAGGTTTCCAGATTTGAATTGTGGGGATTTGCTTTTATTGGCCTTTGTGTCCCTGCAGCCTATCTGCTGGAGAAGTCCTGAACCTTAATTTCACTTTGAAGCTGCTGATCCTGGGCTGGAACAGGGAGGTGTGGTGGGGAATGACATTTCTTCTTGGTTTTAAAGTCCAGTGAATAGCAACCAGATAGAAATCAAATTATTTTTCTCAGTAGCTCAAATACATTTCCATTAAACTCTGCCAGTACAGTATATGCAGATAAAAAGCTGGACTATATTAGCAAAATAAGTTCTATTTTCTGAGATTCAGAACATTCCTAGTGGCATTTTTGGGGAGAAAACAGAGCATTAATACCAAGTAACTTAGCTAAAAAGATGATTATTTTTTTTTAATGTTTATTCCACCTTCTGGTTGTTGTTAAATGTTCACTTTTCCCTTTTTGCCCCCTCATTTCCTTGCTGAGAGCTCCCACCACTGTGTTCCTCACAAAGGATTGATAGAAAGTGGCTCTGACAGCAGGGTTATTGAAGAGCTCTCTATCTTCAATGTTATAGTACCCAGGAACTCTGAATTATTACACATTAATGTTCCAGGATGTCTGGGAACTGTGAGACTTTGCCCTTTTTATCCACTCTGACAATCTGATCTGAAACTTGGATTATCAGCCCCAGAATAAATGTGTCCAACTCTAATGAAAAATCCTATCAAAAATATAAATCTCATCCTGGTTTGAAGGCCTGTGAAATACTGTGCTCTGAGATACTCCTGGTACCTGCCTTTGGAGATCCAAAAAAATGGAATGTGAAGTTAAAAAAAATGGAATTTGATGTTAAAAAAAATGGAATTTGAGGTTAAAAAACTGGAATTTGAGGTTAAAAAAAATGGAACTTTAGGTTAAAAAACTGGAATTTGAGGTTAAACCTTGGGTGGGTGATGCTGGATTGTTTACCTTCAGTGATACTGGATATTTCAGTGGTCAGTCTTATGTCATCAGCTTTCATTGGCTGGTTGGTTTGGGATTTTTTTACGTAAGAGAATTTTAAATAACAGAGGTCAAGGGGATCCCATGGACTGGCAGCAGTTATTGGAATAATCTCCATGGGGTTTTGGGATATAATGAATAGTTCCAGTGGTGAGGTGTCACTGTGGGCCTGTTCTGCTCCAGCTGTGCTTGAGGGAGCAGGAAAGGGCTGGTTCAGAGCTTGGAAAACCAAATTTCTTATGCTGAGGGCAGCTAAATGAACTTTTGGTGTCTCTGTACTGCTCCTGCTTTGGGTTGGGCAAGCAGCACTCAAGCAGCACTGGCCCAAGGATCACAAGGTCCACAAAGCTCTGGTTTGTGCAAAAATGACTCCTTTTCCTTGGCTAAGGAAGGTGCAGCCAAAGAGATTCCCTGGCTCTGCCTCAGGAAGGTATTTGGGAATGGTCTGGAGATGATGCAAAAATACAAAAAATAAAAAAATACAAAAATATACAGCAGCTCCAGAGAGAGAAAAGAGGGAAGAGTTGTGGAGGTGGTTTTGGGGATAATGAAATGAGTGTGACGATTTCAGAGGTGATTTCAGGCAGAATGGGTGGATTTAAAAAGGTCACAGCAGGAAATAAAGGCACTCATCACAGTCCTCTTCCCTAGCTGTTCTTACAGTGTCCCAAAACCTGGAGTCACTCAGAATATGACACAATTTGTGCATCCCAGATGCAATTTTGCTGTATTCTTTCTGCTTTTCACGTATTTATTTCTGGTGAGCTGTCTTTTGCAGTTAAGCTTATCTGTTGTTTGCCTCCATTTCCAGGTTTTCTCTTAGAAATGATCCTGTTAAACCTTCCCTTTGCCAGGGCTGTAATTGAAAAAAAAAAGCAAAACAAAACCACTGAGGGGGGAAATCCCAAACCAAGCCCTGTGCTGTCATTCCTGCAGCTAGCACATCACTCCCAAAGGCTGTGCTTTCAGAGGCTCTGCTCTTGTAAACTCTTTTTAGCTTCCTTTTTTCCAGGTGTGAAGTCAGGACCTGCAGTTTGGAAGGTGGGGGGATGGAGGTTGTTCCTGCCTTGATTTGCTCTGTCTCCTTGGTCTGCTCTGAAGAGCTGGGCTGGGAGCAGAGCAAACAACCTGGGCAGTAATTGCTTTGGCTCCCTGACTTGGATTCGCCATCTCTGCTGAGCAGGAGGATCAGTTTGGGTGACCTTGAGGACCAGAGCTGGCAGTGCTGCTCAGGCAGCACTGGGGTGAGGATGCTCCTTGCTCTCCTCTTCCCTTGGGTGCAAACCTCCACCCAGGCACACAATATGGGCTTATTTTCTGCTCAGAAATGAGAATGTGAGGCACAAAAATCCCTTAGTCATTGAAAAACGTGCAATGACATTTAAATTCCATCCATGACAACGTCTTCGAAGGAGTTTGTTGAGAGCTCTTTAAATTCCTGAACCTCTGCTGACTAATAGAGGAATGTAAATTAGCTCTGAAACAGGTTCATTTAACTCTTGTCTAGTGTGTAGCATTTGGCCTGGCAGAGTCAAAATACTGTGACTTGTTTTTGTGTGGCAAATTGAGCACTTTGTTTATTAAAATTGCTGATTTGTTGTATAATGAGGAGGGCCCAGATTACTGTTCCTTCCAGAGGAAGGATTTAAAGGGCAGGTCACTGCTGTTCTCCAGCAGCAAAGTAATTCTGATTATGTGCTCATCTTCTGTTCTGTATTTCACAGATCTTTGTTAGCCTGGTTTTAGAATGATTAATTTGCATTGTGCTTGCAGTCCTGTCAGCCTTAGTGATCCTCCATACATTTGGCTTCCTAAATTCTCCCTCTGAACACAGACAAATATGTCTGTAAAGTGAGATCACTGGTAATTTATCAGAATAAAACTGGAACATAAAGCTGGGTTTATGTTGTAAAGCTGCACCCTGCATCATGTAATATTCAATGTTTTTTTAACTCTGAACTGGGACTCTTAATTGAAGCTGCAGCTCTGCACTTCCTTCATGCATGACTTGAGGCATCCAGCAACGTTTGCTGGGATGTAATTTGCTTTTTTTGTAGAAGCTTCCACACAGAGAGGTAGTACAGCCATTTTGCCAAAGATTTAGTCAATAACGATGCACATAATAGATAATTTTAATAATGTCCTTTGATACTGGGAGGGGGATCACAGTTTTTGTGTTTCTCCTCCTGCTCCAGTGGCTTTCCCCTTCCCTTGAAGCAGAGTTGAGTGCTGACTGTTGTTGCTAATTGCAGATGATGGAGCACTGACATTTTCAAAAGCACACATAGATGATAGGCACCCAAAGGATGAGACTGCTGCCTTCAGAGATGCTGCTACAGTTCTGCTGGCATCGACTCATTTAGTGATGAATTGCAGTAATAGCAGTTCAGGACCTACAGCATATTAGTGAAAATGAATCCACTGAGCACCAGTCCCATGGCACTGCAACACCACTTAAAGAACACTGATTTCCTTAAAGGCAGAAAAATCTGATTAAGAAATTTAGTTGGGGCTTTGTTTTTTGCTTTTGGTGGGTTTTTTTTTTTCCCTTCATATATTTTTCCCTTTCCCAGCAGCGTGTTACTTGTATTTGTTTCTTGTAGCGTGTTATTCTAAGGAATATAATGTACATCAGAAAAGCAGGTGAGTTCCATAAATACAAAACATCTCTTGCTGTTCTAGCAGATGGAAGGCTACAGTAAACAGTAGAACTGCTTTAATTTCTTGATCTAAACTGACCTAAAACCTGGTTATAACAGGAGAAAAGCTCAACATGCTGGCACTGAGGAGATACGTAATAGTTTACACAGGGTCTGTGGCAAAGACGTTGTAGGATGAATGCAGCAATTGGCAAGAATTACTCTAATAAAAGGATGGGGCAGCCTATTATTGCAGGAGTTCTGTCATTTGAGAGAGCTGGGGATAAAGGCAGCCTTTGTGCTAATGATGTGTTGGTGTTTGCAGGAGAACAGAGTGTTCTCCCAGCTCTGGAGAGAGGCATCACTGCGGAAGGTCCCGAGCACAAAGCTGTGCAGTCTTCCTTCCAAATCATCCAACAGCCCAAAATCAGAGGGGTCTGGAGAGCAGGGATTTGAAAATGTGCAAGTGTGTATCTCCCTTCTTCTCCTTCCCTGCCCATCCTGACACCCTGCATGCCCAGCAGGGAGGGAGCAGGTCTGGGACGTGTCTGGAGCACGTGCAGGAGCAGCTGGAAGTGGCTCCAGGTGCTAATAAATAGGCTCTTCTTGGTCAGATGGAGTCTTGTAAACCCCAGTACACGAGTCTAAGAGGCTGTAAAGATACTCTAAACTGGGATTTATGGATAATTTCACCATTTTAGGGCTAATACAGCTTTGTAAGGCTGACAGCTGCAGAGGAATTATCTGAAGACAATCCTGGATAGTTTGGCCAAGATCTGTTTTGTGCCAAGGGCAGGGATACGCTCCTAACGTTGGCTGCAGTAACAGCTCTGCTCTGTCAGGGCAATAAAAAAGTCCGTGTTTGTTGCACCTGTGGCTGTACTGTCTGTGGGAAGGGATAAAATCTGGATATGAAATTGTGTGGAGGAAGAAGAGTATTTATAGCAGGTGGTTCTGGGGGTGGTGTGGGTGTTTGTGCACTCAGGGTTCTCGACGAGCAGGTGGTGAGTTATGATGATGATGATGAAATCATTTTCTGTATTTTGTGATTTGAAAAGCAGCTTGGCCCTTCTTGCCAAAGCTCCTGCAGTTTCTCTAAGTTAAGAAAGTCAAGGGAGTTTTTTTTCTGAATAATAATTTTTAAAAAATTGAATTATAGAATTGTTTCGGTTAGAAATAATCATTAAGATCTATGAAACCTGTGTGGCTTTCAGGCAGGCCAAGAAACGTCCCAGTCTGAATATCCAGGACTTGATAAGGTCTTTAATATTGGTAATTGGTAATTGATAATTACCATACCTTAATATGGTAATTGATAATTGTATTATTTTTTATAAATAATAATATAACCAGCTGTAAAAAAAACTGAAAACACCACGGCCATGTTGACAGTGGGATCCAACTAAGATGACTTTTTAATGCCAAACATGTTGAGTTTAAGGATTCACATGATTTCTACATTCCTAAAGAAGTTTAATTTAAAGATGTACCTTTCTGACTCAAACAAAAGCAGGTGCTGCTTCCAGTAGAATGAGCTGCTGTTTTTTTAAAGTCCTGATTTTTTCTGGCAAATTATGATTTAACTACAGAAGTATTTCAAAACACACAAACAGCACACATACATTTTGAGGTATGTTCACTGAATAAAGATGAGGGAACTAAGGCGAGTCAGTCTGCAAAATATTTGTTAAAGTGGTAAAAGATGGGTTGAACTGTCCACATAAAGACTAAAGATTGTACTTTAAATGCCTTATGGATTAATTTAAATAATGAAAGCTAGGGATAAATGCAATTTTGTTTCTTTCTGCTTGGGTTTGTTGTGTTTAGGGCTGTGTGAAAGTTATGAAGAAGACTTTGATACTCGAAGTTTTCATTTCATTTCCTTCTGATAAAAATACCATGAAAAATTCAGGTGAAAGGAAACCAGATGAGATTCATATGCCATTAAGGGAATTACATTAGGAGTTGTAATAATATCCCTTAATCTTAAAAGGTAAGTCTCTTACAGAATTAAGGTTTTGCTGCTGCTTTTCATGCCGTGTNACCATGAAAAATTCAGGTGAAAGGAAACCAGATGAGATTCATATGCCATTAAGGGAATTACATTAGGAGTTGTAATAATATCCCTTAATCTTAAAAGGTAAGTCTCTTACAGAATTAAGGTTTTGCTGCTGCTTTTCATGCCGTGTGAGGAATTATGGCTAATGCAAGTTGCTGATGTGAAAACATCCTCGCTAATCCTGTTTGGAGAGTGGCTCGTTCTGCGCTCCTTAGAAAAGGCACAAGAAGATGTATTATGGGCCCTTGGTTAAATAATTACTTAATTACACCCTGGGACTGGCAGATAGCAATCTGAATGCTGCTGGCAGGTTTCTCCTAAAGCAGCACAACTCCGTGTGAGGAGCGCCACGTGCGCGGGGGGCAGGGACGGGTTGGCATCAGCAAACTCAAGGTGGAAAAGACATTTCAATCAGCTCATACTCATTAAAAAAGCTTCTACTCACCCTTCCCTGTGAGCTTCTCCCTTCTCTAGCTCCTGTATAACACCCAACAACACTTTGATGGTCTCCTGACTAGAGCTGATCAGGTTCTCCATCATCTGAAGCTGCGCTTTCAAGTCCACAACTTCGGTGTGAGGCACAATTTGTTGGCATTCCTGGCTCACGGCCACGGCCGTCCGGCAGGGCTGGCTCTCCTCCATGGGCGCCACGTTGACCTGCAGGCTCCGGTCACTACATTCGGGGGCCGGGCACTGCGCCCGCGCCGCGCACGCTCGGGCATCTCCGGCCGGGGCCTGCACCCCGTTCAGCTGCACCGTCCTCTTGTCGTCCTCCTCGGGGCACGGCCCCCAGTCGCCCAGGCCGGGCAGGTCGGGCTGCGAGGCCGGCAGGTAAACGGTGGCCACTTCAGTCTTGAAGACCCTCCCGTGGAGGGGCTGGGCGGCCTCGTCGCTCCCCAGC
>VZRH01002024.1:4389-48904 GCA_013397555.1 Urocynchramus pylzowi
AAAACAAAAACAAAAAAAAACAACCACCTGTTCCCTTTCCTTTCCTGCTCTTGGCTGAGCTTTAAGTGATAGCTGTACTGGGAATTTTTATGTTATCAGGGTACAAAGTGGCACTTCAGCTAATATAAACAACTAAGCAATATATCTTATGGTGGACAGTCTACCATTAGAGGACAGGAATATATTGTTCATATCAAAGAGTTCTTGAAGGATTTCAAGTACACTGCAGTTGCTCTAGTTTGGATTTTTTAAAGCACATCATTGAATACAAATGTTCAGAACACTGAGTCTCTATCAGTTTAGGAAGTTGGTTATCTCAGTTAGGGGAATTTTTTTTTACCAGGAGAAGAAGCCAGCATAGCAGATGTGTGGGTTGTACTGCACAGCTTGGTTTAACCAGCAATGTTAATCTATTTTGCAGTACTGTGTGCCCAAATATGTGCAAGGGAAAATACAGTCCACAAACTGTCCTGAGGTTCTATCACATCAGCAAAACCAAGTATTCTTTATAAGAACAGAATGACTCAGATTTTCAGCTCTAATCTCCCTCTACAGACAAACTTCAGAAGTGAAGTATAGTTCTCATTCAGTCCAGACTGTATTTTTAGATGGCTGTGCAGAGATCTCTCCAGTGAAGGGATTAATTTCTGCAAGGAAATAAAGTGAGGCCATCTGAAACTTAACCTGTTTGTCCATAGTCCCTGAAGAACCAGGAGAACACAACTTCTCTTTAATGAAGGTGAAGTCACTTGCATGCTAATGGAGGGGATGTTGTCTTACCTCTCCCAGTGACTGTCCTGGTAGTAACTGGGCCCCATCAGCTCTGCTGAACCTCTCTGTGTGTTGCTGTGGGCTTTTCTTGTGGGGTAGGTCCCTGTCTAATCTGCCAGCAGACTCTGCCTGATGCTTACTGACTGCCCTACAGACACTCCTTATGCCTATTCCTACCCACTTGGGCAGCTAACTCAGAAGTTCTTGTGAAAGTTCAGAGCTAAATCTAACCCTATCCAATTCCCAGCAAAAATGAAGTTATCAGTCCAGGAAGAAACTACCTTATTTTGTTAATACATATTAAAATAAGAAGTCTGTATAATAATCTAGATGGTTTAGGCAATGTCTCTGGTGACACACATACAGAGGCATTAAAACACCTTCGTAAAATGGTAAGAAATATCAGAAATTACAAAATAGCGATGCGTGTTTCAAAGAGTACTGAAACATGCTTAAAAGTCAATGACATATAACAGCCTCTGGCCTTCATTCTGCATTTACTGATTAAATTTTCTATTTATTTCCAAGTTACTATTACTGTTGAAGAGGTTTTAATAATAAAGTCTACATTGAATCTGGTTAAATAAACAGGATGGTACATTTCACTAATTAATTGGAGAAAGCTGAAGAAAAGATTAAGCAAAAGCAATCAGAGTTTTTGAAAAGTCTTGGTATAATCTTCAAAGCACCATTTAACATAAACTGTGTTTCTTTTACAACTTGCTCATTTACTTGTAGCAAATACAAAAGTAATGGCCGTCAGTTAAATTTTTTTAACTAATCTGGAATACAGGGTCATCAAGTCTGCATGACTTGTGGATGCAGTAAAAAAGTATGGTCTGCATGACTTGTGGATGCAGTAAAGTAGAAAAAAAGGCAGAAAAGTAACTTGGCAAAGTGCCTGCTTTTAACTCCTCAGTGCATGCTTCTTACTGTTGAAAGAGTTTTTCAGACCCACAAATTATAAAGCTATGGAATACATGTCTGCATCATTTTATGTAAACCACTGTAATTCTAGACACCAAACTACCAAACTAATTGACCTAAAGCATTAAAGAGAATGTAAGACATGAGAGCTGAATGACAACCAGTTTATATGCTGCTTTATTCCCAAAGACTGCTCTTCTCACATTGTGTATTTTATGCTGAGTTTAGAAGCACAGTCATGTCCATTGTGTTGCATTAGTCTAACAAAACAAAATAATTGATCCAGATACCAGGCCTATACAGTTTGGGAGAAACAAAATACAATGGAAAGAGAAGGCAGACAAAGCTTTATTGCTTGCAAGCAAAACAACAATAGTATATAGGTTCTCTGAATTACATAGTTACTGATAGGGTTCTTTGGAAGTGCATAAAATAAATGCTACCGATACAGTAGAGGTGTTCTGCAGTGGAGGATGTGCACCTGAACAAATAGCTGAGGAGAAACAATGAAATTCTGTATGTCTGAAACAAAAGATACATATTATCTCTATTACAATGAGATTTCATATTGGAACAGGAAACAGTTGCTTTTGTGTATTTAGAAAAAGTTGTGCCCCACAGAAGTCTTGAACAACGGGAAGACATTGAGGCAGAGTTCTACTGATGCTCAAAAACCTGCCTGAGATAGGGCCCCTGGTACCACATCTGTAATATCCCACATATTTTGATTTCAAAGATGCCAACTAAGACAAGAGTAGAGCTAGAATGAAGAGGCATCTTGCTATATCTTTTTCTCAAAAATTCCTACGCTAAATTCAGCCACAGGAAGGTTTGAATAAAAATGTTGGCAACTGACTAGTATGCAAACTATGAGTTACGAATTAAGAATCCCAGTGAATTAATATATAGCAATTTTAAAAATTTTAAAATTTTAAAATTTTCTTTTTAAAAAAGAAAAAAAACACCCTAAAAATCCCTCAACAACAGCAGAAAAAAAAATCAACACCCCCTCACCCCCCACCAATCCAGTGGTGTGTGTTGTCACTATGAGACCAGCAGCTAAAATTTAATCTGTCCAGAGGCAGTCTGTTACAGAACTTGGCTGTTAGCATAGCATATTTCAACCTGACTATTAAGAAATAAATGTTTCTACCAGTGGGCTTTAAATTCACTCCTTTCCACACAGTTCAACCTGTTCCTTGCTAGAATCCTATTATGCTTTTCCAATAAGGTGTTAAGACAACTACTCTGGCTTACTATTTATGGAGCCAGTGACTTAAAATACACTGTGAAGTAAGTGGCTATTCCTTTAATCTGTGACCTTAAAATTCAACAGAGTTGATGTTTTGTTGTTCTTGTGTACTGAGCTGCCCATCAGTCACTGATGCAGTCTGGCTGGTGCTGTATCCTGTGCTCCCATTGCTGCTGAATATTGTGGCAGCATAGCTCAGTGAGTTTACCTATATCAAATTTTCTGTCACCCAGTGTCTTCCCCCATCAACATCCACACTGTGGGGCTATTAATACTATTTCTTGTTAAAAGTGATATAGATTAAGCTGAGAATGATTAGGAGGAATGGTGGGGACAGGGAAAGAGAGCAGAAGACTAATGATGACAGACTAAATGGAACTCTTCCAGAAAGAGAAAACTTAACAGTGGCCAAAAATGGAAAACCCCAAATTCCTCTGCAAACTTGCCTCATATCACAGAGTAGCCTGAGACAAGGTATTCCCACAAGCTCAAAGCCTGTGGGCATACAAGGAGGCACTCTCTTAACTTCACATCTGTCATGATACTTTGCTTCTCTTTCTTCCCAGCCTCGCTTTCTACTTCTTAAAAATATTGCTGCCTTGTAGCCCGTTAAAAAATGGAAAAAGGGAAAGCAATGAAGTGGTAATCAGTAGAAAACATCAGGAAGCAGACCTGTTCCGTTCAAGATGGAGTCGTGACCTCTGTAAATGCAAAGCTATCAAACAGAACTTTAGATTACTTAGAAACGCATCATTAGTCCTTGTTGCACTGGGACTTAGGTTATTGTGGAAAAGTCATTAGTTTCTTTTCACATTCTCTGGAGAATTTCCAAAACCTAGCCCTTGCATTTCCTCAGGTTGTTCATATGTAATTTTATATTTCAGCCCTTGTTAGCTGGCACAGTATGTGCTGTTCCAGGCTTAAATTCATAATTACAGTAGCCTACTAAGGCAAAGCAGTCAGGTACTCAGCTGTCATGGCTTCTACTTCTAAGTGGAGTTAGACAGTACTGAAATCCACACCAGCCCTTCACTGAGGGTATAAAGTCTTTGGAAGACGTTGTAATTCAGGGAGCTTGTGTACACAATCTGCTCATACTGTAACAATCTAATAGCTCTACTGTGTGTGAAACCATTACAATTCCACTTCGAACATTGCATTAAAAATACCCTGACCTTTAAAGGGTGTTCAGTGGTGGTATTTAGTAGTCTTTTGATAAAGCCTAAAGTTAGTTCTTTACATCACAGCAGCTTGCTGGCTAACTCTTAAAATGACCTTCAGAAGTACCCATTGTGTACTTTCTTTCCTGACTATGGAGACGGGAACCACAGGTCTTCTAGTGTTTTGTTGATTCAGTCATACTCTAGTCGATGGTTTCATTATCCTACCTCTTTGCAGGGCCAGCATGCAAGCCACATCTTTTATCCTTAGAAACAGTGAGCACAAAGCAAAAGTTAACTTCACTTAAAGATGACACAAAATTCAACTTTTCCTTGGTGTGCTATTTACCTAGAACTCTTCCTAATTCCTTCCTAGGAGAGTGTTCCCTTCTCATGTTGGACAACTCTATCTACATTGCATGAGCCTTTTTCCCAGGAGGCTTGATTTCTAAGGTTGTTGTTACATGGTTCTTTGAGAGGCTGTAATTCCCAGACATCCTACAAGAACCTCAGCTTTTAGGCATGCACTTTTGGTCCCCTCCACAGCTTTTCCTTTTGATGTTTTGTTTCCAAGACAAACCTATTCTTGTAGACTGAAAAAACAATTCTCTTGTGATTGTGGTTCAACTCCAAGGAAATCAGATTTTAAAAAAATAGTAACCAATAATACCCTGTGTGCAAATGAAAGATTCGTAATACTCGTGTCTCCTGATGACTGGAAATAAGTTTCTTACAGGCATTGTTGCATATGCCTGTCTTTTAAAACATTTAATTACACTAAATTATCTATGATCCTGGAGTTGGGAAAGCTAAAGTTTGTTCAGTTTTGAAAAGAAAAAGATATTTGCAGTGTGGCTGAATGTAAGATAACGTTCTTTTTATTTTCCCTCTTTCAGCAAAGTTTTTGCTTGAGAAATACACATTGGCTCAGCAAAACAAAAACAACTTTTAAGGGTTGTTCTTGGTGGAAATCGCTCTATGCCCCTATTACCCGCTTGAGTGAAACCAGACTAAGAACTTCTGTCATGGCAGCTTTTCTGCTGGGAGCTGTGTTGCTTATTGTTCAACCTCAGATAGTGCCTTCCAGACCAGCTATAAATTCAAATGCTGAGACTTCTTCTCAGTCTGTTCGGAGAGAGCTTTTAAAGAAAACACCTCAGAAAAATGACTTCAAGGAAAGCATTCATTCTAATGGATCGTGTCAGCAGCTGCCACAGACTATTATTATTGGAGTGAGAAAAGGTGGAACAAGAGCTTTGTTAGAGATGTTGAGTCTCCATCCAGACATTGCAGCAGCAGAAAGTGAAGTTCACTTCTTTGACTGGGAAGATCATTACAGGAATGGATTGCAGTGGTATATTAATCAAATGCCATTCTCGTATCCCCATCAGATCACCGTGGAAAAAACTCCAGCATATTTCACATCACCTAAAGTGCCTGAAAGAGTTTATAACATGAACCAATCCATGAGACTACTCCTTATTTTAAGAGACCCAAGTGAGAGAGTACTATCAGATTATACCCAAGTGTTCTACAACCACATGCAGAAGCACAAGCCGTACCCATCCATTGAGCAATTCCTGATAAAAAATGGTGAACTCAATGTGGACTACAAGGCAATAAACAGAAGCTTATACTACATTCACATGCAGAACTGGCTGAAGTATTTTCCTCTTGATCATATCCACATTGTAGATGGGGATAAACTAATCAAAGATCCCTTTCCAGAAATAGAAAAGGTAGAGAGATTTCTGAAGTTATCACCACAGATAAATGCTTCAAACTTTTATTTCAATAAAACTAAGGGATTCTACTGCCTGAGGGACAGTGGTAGAGAGCGCTGTTTACACGAGTCCAAAGGACGAGCGCACCCACAAGTAGACACCCGCTTGCTCGAGAAGCTCCAGGAATATTTCCATGAACCCAACAAGAAGTTTTTTGAGCTTGTGGGCAGAACATTTGACTGGCACACATTTGTGGCAAGTTAGTGGTAAGCTTCAGAACCTATGTCCCAGTGTACAGTTAGAAGATTTAAAAAGGGCATTTAAGCTATTATTTATTTGTAAAATCCATAAATACTTCTGTACAGTATTAGATTCACAATTGCCATATATACTAGTTATATTTTTCTACTTGTTAAATTTGAAAGCATTTTGTATTGTTTTTCATGGTTGTTAACATTGTGTATGATGTGTCTATATGAAGAAACTAAATTATTTCATTGCAGAAGGTGCTCTCTTGAGAATGTGTTGTCTTTTTAATAAACAAGAAATTCATTTCAACAGAACATTTCTGAATTATTTGAATACTTTGGCCTTCCTGGACTATTTTCTCTGATTGCTAATGAATATGCTAAATTTTACATTTCCATTTTTCTTAGTTTGAAGTGTGAATTAATAATTTCTTTTGCATTTGAAAATACTATTGCAGTTAACAAATTGTTCAATCCTGCTTTATGAAATTATTTCCTGTCAAAGTGGTGGTACTTACATATGTTGGGAAATGCACACCCAAAGGACAATGGAAGTCTCTGTGTAATTTGATATATTAACTGCTGTACTTAATGTTCATAGTCACTGTTATATCAAGTGCTCCTCAATTCTTTGGCAGTGCAGGTTTCATGGCAGATTTTTAAAGATTCTGTGGGGACCAGCTCATAAAATACAGTTAGCTGTAGAAATATGGTCAACCTGAAAACTTCCAGTCTCTGAATGTATGCATACTTCATAAAGAGGTACGGTTGAGAGAATTTAAGCAATATAGAGACTTTTTCAAGGCTGCTTTTGACTGTTCCTACATTTCATAGCACATTTATGCTTTACCATCACTGAAAATAAACACACCAGAAAAATTAGTTGGTCTACATTCCAGTAAGCAGCAACTTCACTCATATAAGTATTACCACATTTGTCCCTTACTTAAGGCTGTTTTCTGTGAGTTTTCAGTTGCTTCATGCAACTGAAAATTGCCTATGGACTACTCTTTGTTTAATTTCTTTCCAAGAACCATGATGCCAGGTCTTGATTAGATGCGTGTTGTGGGATTAACCCAAATTCCAGGAACTTGTCTTGTTTTCCATCTGCTAAAAAATGGAAGTTAGATGTTAGTACATTGGTAAAGACTGCAGTTGTCCTTATCTACAGTGTTATGATGTTTTGTTAATCATCAGTTTCTGGAGTTAGAGTTAATCCAGTTTCCACACAAGGTTTCTTACAGTACTTTCAACCCATGCTACTGATTTTTATTTCATGATCTTGAGTTTAATTGTTGAATGTGCAATGGCAACACCCAGTAAATTTGAACTTGTAGCTGATTGTTACAATCCTTTATAAAATTTAAATGTAGATTCATTCATTTTTTTCTGGTGAGGTAGTGCAAACTTGGGCACTATGACAAGGTATTGTCTGGATGCAAATATCCCATATTATGCCTCTTGCATGAAAATTTGCAGATGCTGTCCCTCTCTCTCCCACTCCTTGTGCACCTGCCCAAGCTGTATTCAACCTCAGAGAGGTTGGTGGTGTTTTATAAAGCCTACAATGAAATGGTATTGTACTCAATAAAATATTTTCTGAATTGCATTTTTCCTTACTGTATTTTTTTCTTCAGTTTCTAGTTTGGAAGACCACAATTTAGGATTCGAGTCCAGTTTAGATTTCAGCTAAATTTTACTGAAGAGCTTAGCTGTAGCCTGTTGCTATTGATATGAAAGCAGTTGTTTGCTGCTGGGTTGTGTCTGAATGGTCCATTGCTGACCCAGAATATACAACAAGGAGAGAAAGTTTTTGGTGGCAATAATGTCAAATCTGACATGAGGCAGACGCCAAAAATAACAGAATCATAGTACCATCATGTTTCTATTAAAGTCTTAGAAAAGATAAACACAGGGGAATTTGTGTAAGGTGGGGCAGCATTTTTTCCTACACTTACCCCATTACCATGGTAATGTTATCTCTGCAGGAGCCAGCTGGACCAAAGCAATTTTGGCCCAGACAAAAGGCTTCCATTAATGCCTTCCTGCAGTCTCAGACTGAGCTCAGCAAATTCACCATTTTGCTAAGGAAAAATACTAGCAGGCATGTGACCAGGAGCTGGAGGAGTACATGAAGGCAGGGTTGCAGAAGTCCACCTGCAGCAGGTTGAACAGGGCAGCGTAGGGCATCAGTGTTGAATTGGAAATGCCTGTGCACTACTGACAGCTGGTGTTGGTACTGAGGATACTTTTAGTGCCTAGTGCTGCTTGATAACAGTATTTTGCCTGTCTCTAAGCAGGACACATATACACATTTCCCCACACACAATATGTCTCTATAGAAAGAGAAGTGCAGCAGGAAGCATTAGGCCACTATTACTGTTATGGTGCTAGGACCTCATAGAGCGTTGTCTGCAGGATCCAGAGGTGAAGTGGCCACTTCAGGGGACATTCTGAAGCAGAATATCACAAGACTCACATCCTCTGAACCAAGTTCAGAGGGTCTCACAGAAAGTATATCATACCCAATGCTCACACCTTGTGCAGGGATGGCATGTCTGTACAATTATCCTTGAGGTAGCTCTCTGTTAGCTGTGATGGTGATGAACAATAAACCACACCCACACTAATAATAGCAGTAATGTTTACCTGCCATAAGTTCAACAGTTCAAGAGTTCCAATTCAAGTTCAAGTTTTCAATTCTCAAAACTATTCTGAGTGTGAATGTTCTGCTTAACCAGAGCAACATTCATTTTCCACACTATTTACTGTACTTAAATATATTTACTAGGCTATTTCTAAAGAAGTGTTAGACAGTAACAAAAGCCATCAGAAAGTGGAGAATGAAAGAAGGCTGAAGCAGATTCCGTTTGGGACTCCAGAAAATTAATAATGACCTTTGAAGGCATGTAATATCTGTTCATAAAAGAAAAAAAATCCCTGAAATACCTTTCCAGTGTTATGCAACACAGGTATTTATTTCTGTAAAGCTCTACTAGCTCAGGTTTAAAGTACAACAACTTGGGTGTTGCTCCAGAGACCTGTTTTCTCAGGGCACCTAGCCAAGCCTGTGATCATTCTTGAAAACTAAAATAAATACAACTTTATGAGAATTCAAAGCTGGGCACTCCCCTTGAGTACAAAAAGAAATGCCAACCAAATAATTATTCAGGGTGGCACTGTAGGACTATGTCTTACCCTTTGCGTCACAACATAGATTAGCGTGAGACTTTGAAAGCCAGATATTGTACCTGCAGAGAACAAAGATTAGACAATAATGATTATCCCAGGAACACTGCTGGAAGATTACGGAAAAGGAAAAGAACACCAAAGCTATTATTTCATCAGGAGTATTGCTACATGTAGTGCTGATGCTGCATGACCATGTTACATGGGCTTTGCTCTTCCTTGTGTATTTTTTCTGCTGTTAAGGTGAAAAAACATCTACTGTGCTTGAATAAATCAGCATTTCTTTGGAACATATCAGGAAAAATATCTATCAATTTTTAAATCTTGCTGCATTCATTGATGAGTGTGTGAAACTTAACACTATAGAATATTTTAGATGAAAACTTTTTCAGTTTGGTTCTCAAAGCTGATAATTTTATGTTTCCTTGTCTATTGCCATTTTGAGAGCCAGCTTCTGCAGAAAGCCAGAATTTCATTCCCTGTTGTCATTCAAACAGATTTCAAATGCCAAAGAGAAATATGGGTTATGGAATATGGCATATTTCCATGTATCTTTCTTCTGCTTAACTAGCATTGCTGACCATATATTTAAAAAGTATCACACATGTACTCTATAAGTAAGAGACTGTACATCAAAACTACTTCCATAGGAATATTCCTTTTCCATTCTTTTTTCTGAAGTCTGCGACTTAAAAGTCCTAAGACCACATTGTGAATGAAATTTTGCAGGAGTATATTAGCAGATGTTCTCTAATACAGTAACAAAGTAATAAAACTAAAATAAGGCAAAAGCATTAAATTAAACTAAATTAAGTCAACAAGTGTTGAACTTGGTACTAGGTATATACCTGCTGAAATAGTTGCAAGTATGTGCCTCTACAGCTGTAACAATATTTTCTCATTCTTAACCCAGCAACTTTTATTTATATGACTCTTTATAAATGCCCAGGTATGCTCAAAATATTGTATGTTCAATGTAAATTCCTTCATTTTTCAGTTGATTGGAGAGGCCAGTTAAGGGTGGAAGCTATGCAAATATCTTGTGAATGGAAAAAAATATTTCATTAATAATTTGCTTACAAAAAAATAAATGAGATTGCATTTATGTCTCCTAGAATTTTAGCAGGGAACAGTACTCTTTTCCTGCAACAATAACCCATCCACAGTAAATTTTCTACTTTAATACCACACAACAGTTGATGCAGTTTTTAAGTAAATAGTGCAATAAACTCAACAGTGATGCTGCAGATCTTAAATGCCTTCTGGGAAATATAAAATATGCAAGTCAGGGTGGGGAGCAGCTGGATACATAGCAACATCTGATCTCATTGGGCTGAGAAAACTTTTTTTTTTTTTTTTTTTAATGGTAAGGAACATGAAATTTTTGGCTTGGAGATAACTTTGTGCTTTCTATGAAAGCAATGCCTTCATTTAACTTCCAAGTCAATAATCCTATCATAATTACATCACCTTTATACTCAATATTGATATTATTCTCTGCCAAAACACATTTTAAGAGCCAAACCCCAGACAGCAGGTGCTTATCCCTTAGTATAAGAAAAAAAAATTGTAATACAACTCTGACACATGGCTTCAATTACAAAGGCACATTGCCTTGCACAAAGGAGTATCCTGAAACTGATGGCAAAATTCTTCTTAATTTGGATGAAGATTAAAGAAACAGGAACATTTATACATTCACGGAAAACAGAACAACTAACATGCCCTCCCCTCTTTGGTTTACACTCAATCACTCGGCAGTAGTTCATCAATAAAGATCAGGCCAGCTTCCAGGATCCAACACAGTTCAGTCCAGATAACTCAAAAGAAAGAGTTCTTGCAGAAATTCTTGACCAAACAGATTGTCCAGGGTATCTCCTGTTACTGAAATTTTTGTAATTCTTCTTTCCTCCCCTGTATGTACTGTTCTGTCACATCTGTGCTCTTAACTATTATATTATCACCCTATCAGAAATAGATCCATTATCTGATGGTTTTTATAGAATACTATTCAAATGAATGTGAAATCACAGCATTATGGAGCTCAAAAAATACTTTATATGTGTTTGCTCTGATATGTTTTAAACTTTAATTTAATAAAATTCAGCTTATTTTGTCTGTGTCATTGCATTACAGAAGGAGCTATTGTCACACCATCATCATATGTACGTAGTTATCTAATGGTAAATGATGTGTTATAAATAGAAATGTATAATCAAAGTAGCAAAACTTTCTTCTTGCTACAGAAGCAACTATGTTATTTGCCATATTATGAGACTTTCCCCCATAATAGAAATGGTATCACTGTTTTTATGGAAGTGACAAAAGCATTTTGAGAACCATTCTCTTAATACATACAGGAATAGTGTCTTTGTTCCCTCTGTGACCTTACGTAAAATACAAAGTGCAGGAATGTGAATTATGTTCTGTAGTCAATTAACAACAGTTGGTGCAGTTTTGCTAAACCTAAGGTATCAAAAGTGTGCATGTTCTGAAAGAAAAGGAATTGGAACCATACCAGGTGTTTTTGTTTTAATGTCTTATCATTTTCTTGCCAAAATACATGTGTTTTTGTGCAAAGGGAATAATAGAGGGAAAAAAAGGACACGTGCTGCAGAAACAGAGCACCTACTCTATTCTACAGTGACACTGGCTGGACCTCAGCTAGGCAGCTGCTTGAATAAAGGACACTGGAAGTAGATAGAAAGGGAACACTGGATACAGGTGTACATCTTGTCATAACCTCATTACTTCTGTTCATATCCTTACATATGATGAACAAGCACTCTCAATTCTCAGAACAGCTTCTTTTTCAATTCTCGTCTGTGCCAGAGAAAAGGCATCCAAATCCATCTGGGTGTCCGTTGATTCCCGTGCCTTAAGGCATTTTTTAAAAGTTAGCACACTATAATGCAATTATGTTATTCACCTCAGTTTCTAATCTCCCCCTTTTTTGTTTTTAAATTTGTACTGAGGTTTCCATCTGCTACAAATAAAAAGGTTTGATGAATAAATAATTTACAGCCTGCAGGAGGAGAAGAGTTCATATGAAACGTTTTGCAGACAAGAGACTTGTGAAAGAGGATATTTTCTCATAGAAAAAAGAGCATCTGTGGACCAGTTGGTTTCTTGCTGACTAAGCCAACTGGATATGATACTATTTTGGCAGCTTCCTTATTCTTGTGTGGGCTTCAGTTGTATGAATTCCATAAGATATTTATTATTGAATGTAACTATATATTGAATATCGTGCATATGATGGTTTATGACGTTGGCATTTCATTTTCTAACTTAATTATTTAACATCAAATGATATTAAAATCCTAGTGCCATTTTTTGATAATAAACTTGAGTCATTTAG
Organism: Urocynchramus pylzowi; assembly: GCA_013397555.1. NCBI lineage: Eukaryota > Metazoa > Chordata > Aves > Passeriformes > Fringillidae > Urocynchramus > Urocynchramus pylzowi. The sequence continues at coordinate 17,022 of VZRH01002024.1, forward strand.
TTCTCAGACATTCATAAACTGGAAAAAAAAAAAAAAAAAGTAAAAGTTGAACTGCCCCTAATGCTCCTTTTTGTGACTCACAGAAAAACTTTTTTTCTACAGCCTTATGCAAGAAAGTTAAATTTCAAGCATGGTAAGTAGAGGAAAGGATTTAGTCTCCCTTAGAAAAGATGGCAATGCATGAAAAATGGATTTTAGCAAGCGAATTAACTGTTCATATCATTGTACAGAGATTGACAGCTCATGAAAGTGAAAAGAAAATCCTTTCTTATTCTCAGAGCAAGGGTAAAATGGTGTCAGAGCCTCTGTGGGGACTTGCAGAGTTCTGGTATGTTTCCTCCACCTTAGCACAAGCATGAGAGTTTTACTGCCTCTCATCTGTCACCTCAAAAAGATGCCTTTTCTTCTCCTGTGCTCCAGATTACCAGCCTTAAATTGGTCTGTTTAGCTGTGAGTATACTGGAAATAACAGTGCAAACATAAACGAGAAAGTGGCTTAGTAGAAGCAGCTCTCTACTCCACCCACATAACTGTTTGCCTTATAAACAGTTAGCTGAACCAGCTGGGAGGACAATGTGCCCAGTGCAGACAGAAGGAATACATTTCACTGGTATTGCTGCTAAACTCTTCATTGCCTTATTGAGGAGACAGCTTTGTTGTTGTTCCTACTAAGTGAAGGACCTCAGCCTTTAAAATTGCATCCATTTCTTTGGCACACAGGCCATTATGCCTTGTGTTTGATTGTCTGGTAATAAATACTTGCTGGGAATGATGCCCCTGAATTTCCTATTCCCCAAACCAGTAATTCAGAATGTGATTTCAGCAGATACAAGCCATGGTTGAACACTCAGAGATATTGCTTATTCTGGCCAAAGCTGTTCAGAGCTGTGCCAGAACAGGAGTGAATTCAGCTGAAAAGAAACCCAAACAAAACTTGTTTTTTCAGCTGCATCAGGTCCCTGGTTCAGGTTATCACAGTTCTGCAAACAGAAGCATCCCTGAGCAGACCTGAATGTGAGACAGCCTTTCATTCCAACTGAATGTGAGACTGCCACCAATGCCTGAATGTGAGATTTTCTGCCACCAAAAACTAGCCCATTAAACTACAAAAGTCTTCAGGTATTACAGTACCTTGAGATATTCCTGCCCTCTATTTTTACTGTCTTAGGACTGGTCCAACTTTGTAGACAGTTATCCTTTGAACTGGATCAGGGAACTGATGTGTCTTTTTATACATTTGTTTTAAAGCACTGGTCATGCAAAGAGGACGAGAGAAGTGGCACGCGGTGGCCATTGTGGAGGTTGGAATTGTTCCATGGAACACCTTGTGGTGTGACACCACAGCCTTTGTATGTACATTTCAGCATGACCTATCTGCACCCACTGACTCCTCTAGTTCAGAACAATCCATGGACAAATGCTTTTGATAAAAACATTTAAACTGAATGAATGCCCAGGGCTCATTTTTTCTCCTTGACTGATGTTAGACGTCACAGTGTTCAAACACTCTGGGTGAAGAGGAGGCAGTGTGAATGACCCCCAAACCTGCCTGGGAGGACACAGCAGCTGTGGAAGTGCAGAATTCCCCACACCTCTCAAAATGTTCATCTTTCAATGGGTAATGTTTTCCATTCAATTTTTGCCTTTCCATTCAATCCTTAACGTTATGTCTGTCTGCCAACAAAGGGTAGAGGGTCTAAGATAATTCCTGTTTTTGAAGGAGATGCTTTTAGTACCACCCTTAGCCAATTTCACAAGGGAATTGTGCCACAATTTTGTATATTTATAACTGAATATTTGATGGGTCCAACAAACCAGAAAAATAATGACAAGAAAAAGTCTTTCATTTTTTAAAAGAATATAAAATTATTGATCAATTTTAAATGAAATATCAGTAATTGGAAAAACCTTTATTCTAATCAGCAGGATTGTTATCTTGCTCTGCTCTCAGATGTGCTGATTAAATGTGCTGTCCTCCATACAATCATCTGTGGAAAGGGAGGCAATTCTTTAGGTCCATAAACATAAACAACAGTTTATTCAGAAAATGCAGAAAAGTAACCTTCGGCATTTTGAAAAGCAACTTCCAAAAGTACTGGATTCTTTTATGAGCTGTGGTTCTGATAGCCTCCTGAAGGCTTTGTGAATATTGTCACAGGGAAATAGCCTCCACCTTCTAAAAAATCCCCACCAAGCCAAAACCACACACAAAAAAAACCCCAAAACCCAATACAAGGAGTCCACAACTGAAGAAAAAACCACTACATTTTAAATATCTACAAACTGAAGTGATGAAAATAAAATCTCATCTTTAAAAACACTGAAAAAAAGATAATTTCCTTTTTCTGTTTATGCTATCTCCAGTGATAAACCCCTCTTAGCTTAGCTAGCCTTTTCTGAAGTTTTGCTTTCTCCATAGACAAAAGTTAAAAAGAACCAACCAGAAGGCAAGGAAGACCTACCTCAGCTCTGCTTTCTATGGAACAGTTGTAAATGTATCACAGGAATTTAGCATTATGGCAAGTTAAATGATGGCAGAAACCCAAATAATCAAATAAAACACCCAAATATTTGACATGCACTAGAATTTTACAGACGATAAGCCAAATTTCTTATTGTTTAAATTAACATTCATTCATTAAACCCTAGACATTAAACCCTAGACACTTTGATATCATAAAATGTTTACCATTGGAAAAGATGTTAAGAAAACAGATGTTAAGAAAAATTATCTGTAGTGGTTCCATAGTGCTTCTTCATTTCTGAAATGATGTAAAGGACTTTTTTAAAGTGAAACTAAATTCCTCCCTCTCTGAAGAAAAGAATACCAAGGTTATATAGCTATCCTTCTTAAACTAGCCGAACAGCATGAGAGAAAAAAGATATCTTTTAAATTACAGAGTTGTATAGAGCCAGATATCTTTCAAACAAGAAATCATGTAGAAATTATCTATAATCAAAGTTTTCATGGAAGCAACCCATGTCTAATAAAATCTCCTCCACCCAAATAAGTTCAAGTAAGTTTTGAGTTACTGCCTATCAGTCCAATGCTTGCTATGTACAGACATATGCTTGCTTGTCTTGTACTGACAGACTTGTTCACTCTTTTATAGAGTTAATTTAAAAACATGCCTGCTCTACATATTTTCCAGCAGGACAGTCAATAAGCTGCTAACTTGATATGTTGCTTTACAATTTATCACAAAACAGACAATTAAGTTAAATGCAGCAGAAGGATGCAGACAGTCCCAGCAGTTATGGTTCATTGATAGTGTATTCTGCAGCTCAAACTAAAGTCTTATGGTGGATCAAGCTATTTTTCTTTTATATCCCTAGAAAATTCTACTAAATTACCTATATTTTGACACCTGTAATTCAAGTATAAGGGAAAGAATAAAACCAGATTTTTCTTCTGGCTTTCTTGGAGCTTGTATAGCAGTAAATAAGTTACCAGGCTTCTTTGCCTTTTCTAGCATGTTTAGTGAATGCCTCAGGAAAAGGAAATGCCAGTTTCCTTCTCTCCATTTAATACTTCAAAATAAAACAAAAAGACTATGCAGAAGTGGTTACAGAGGCAGATTTCAACTTGCTCATGCAGGCAAGATAAGCAGACAAGATAAAGCAGGCAAGTGCAAATTGGTTTATGAGATGTGGACCATAAAGACAGACATCATCCCATTGAAATCGTTAATCATTATTCATCTAACAATTTATTAACCTCCACAGACAATCAAAAAAAAAAAGCTATACCTTGCAATCTGAGTTTGCAGGCTAAAATGCTAGTTTGAAAGCAGAAGAAGCCACCACCACTGCCACAACCACAACCACTTTCATTCATTTCATTGAATTTAATGTCTGCAGGATGGTGCTGATCTGGTAAGAGAGGTCTCTCACACAATGGCCATGGTGAACAAAAGCTTTCATAAACTGCAAAGCAAGGTCATGACTAGGCTCAGATGTCAGCTGTAATTTAGATAAGAGGTCAGAGAAATGTGAAGTTGCTAAGCATTTTTCTTCCTTTTTTAAATTATATAATTCATATATATATTATACAATATATACATGTTCACAGAAGAAAGACAACCAGCTCTGCCTAGAACACACCCAGAGGAATACTGTGGAATCTTTAACATTTTCTCTCAATTTGGTGTAGATCAAGAGGTGTCCTCAAAAGAGCACAAGAAGTTACCATCAAATGGAGATTAGCTTAGGGGGAAAAGGTGAAAGCACAAGCTTCAGAATTGGCCATTAGTAGCTCTCCCACAACAATCTGGCATTTTAATTAATTCCTTTCTGGAGATGACTTTATTGACTGCATACCTCACTAGATGTTTTGCCTCAAAATCATTAGAATACAGACTTATTGAGACATAGTGGTGCTGTTTGTACTGTGCTAAGGTCACTTGTCTTGATGGCCATTTGGGAAAAAACAAGATTCATGAAACAAAGTGTAGGTTTAGGCGAACTTTGGGGTCACTGGAAAAGGGCTACATTGCCCTACTTCTGTAGAAATTATGAAAAGTAGAAGAAAATAGCAGGCAGGAAGAAACAGGTGCTGCAGCAATGAGGTCAATGACTATTAGATTTATAGACTTACCTAAGTTAAGCTAAATATAGGACTACATTCTTTTCTAATAAACACAACAAAGAAAGCAAAAAAATACATAAAACATAACTAATTTAAAAATGTTTGTTTAAAAAACATAGTAACCTGCCAATAGAAACAAGCTTTCCAATATTTTTGAAATATATTTTGAAATATATATTGTTATATATTTATCTAGATATTGCATATAGATATTTCATTTGCAGGAGGCAACAATGTTTCCTTAAATCATAGAGAGTAATTTGATATATCTGGCTGTAGACTGCTGTTCTGCAGACCAAAACAGGAAATGTAAATTGCCATTCTTTACTTAATAGTCCTATAAAATAAGCAAAGCCTTTTTCTGATTGACTTTTGTAGGTGAATAACAGAATGGAAGTTAATTTTTCACCTAAATAAACTGGCAGCAAATTGTTTAAATATTTATACATCTGATAGTAAGATGTACCTCATGTCTTCTTTCAAAAAGTATGCAATGCAATGTGCTATACCATTTACAGTACTGTTTGCAAAAATTATGTTCTATTGCTGTTCTGCCTGATTGGCTGTAAAAATCATGAACAGGATTTAAACAACATCTGAATGTTTGTGACAACATTACCTCAGATATCCAGATGATGTACAACAAAAACCTTTACAGCTTCACTTGCAAAATCAGTCACATAAAGCTGATTTTTTTTCTGCTATGTTTTCTGCTAAGTGTAATTTAGAACATCTTTGCATGAATGTTGTCAGGCAAGGTTCCAAAACAGAATTTAAAAACCTACAGGTACCTCAACATCATCCTCTAAAATTGTGTGAGTACTTAAGTATGAAATAAGATTGTGATTTTGGAAAGGGAACAATAGAATTTCCCCTATGGATTCCTATGGAGATATTTTTGGAAACAAACAGCTTTTCTTCAGATCTTGTAAATTATAGCCCTTAAATAACATAATTATAAAGTTTATCATTACTGCAATTTGCCCCTAACTCCCAGTGCCTTTCAAATCACTGATACTTGAAGGAATGTAACTGAAGTTAAAGACTTCAGATGAGCTACTTGCTAGAGGTATAACAGAGACTCAACTCGAATGCTAAAACTTGTATTTAATGATTTATTTATTCAGAATTCCTCCAATATTATACAGTTTTCATACAATCCCTATATTTTCAAGGACACTAAAATAGTTTTGAAGAACAAAGAGATCAGGCTAGCACATTTTAAGCAAAATCAATATTGTCTTATTAGAATTAATATAATGGAATCCTGGAATCACAGAATATACTGAGTTGGAAGGGATCCATCAAGACCATTGAGTCCAACTCCTAGACCTGCACAGGACACCCCAAAAATCACACTGTGTGCCTGAGAGCATTGTCCAAATGCTTCTGGAACTCAGAAAGGCTTGGTGCTGTGACCACTGCCCTGGAGAGCCTGTTCCAGTGCCCAGACACACTCTGGTGAAAAACTTTTTCCTGTTATCCAAGCCTAAAGCTCTCCTGACACAACTTCAGGCCATTTCCTTGAGTCCTGTCACTGCTAAGAGAGTGAAAAGATCTTTACCTGCCTTTCCTCTTCCCCTCTTGAGGAAGTTTTAACTGCAGTGAGGTCTCCCCTCAGTCTCCTCTTCCCCAGGCTGAACAGAACAAGTGACCTCAGCTGCTCCTTACAAATCTTTCCTTCCAGACCCTTCTACTCTGACTATACTATCCTGAATGTAGCAACCTTGTTCAACATTTATTGCCCCTTTAAATCCTCTTCAGCTAAAAACTAAGGGAATAAAAAAAAATCCACAAGAAAACACCTAAAGGCATTTGCACCTGCTAGAAGCTGATCAGCAATATATATAATGCAATTCTATTAACACAATATAAAAGGAGTTAAAATTTAATCCCTTATGTGAATGTGAATTTAATCCCATTATGTGAATATAAAGCAGCAAATGATGCCGAAGAATAGTTTTGTAAGAAACATTTTTACTTAATAGAGAATAGATTAAAAAAAAAAAAATAACAGAGAGTAGGTAACAAAGGTAAAATGAAGTAACGTTTTCATTTTCTGTATTACCAACACAGATAACTTCTGTACAAGGTCACACTGGACAAAACAGACACAGTCTTACTAGTCTGTGATGATCTTGACTGTCCTCAGTCTGTCTTTACTGAGGGAAAGAATCACATTTATACAATTAATTTTATTATTTTTAATGTAATGTTGGAGAAACAATTGTTAACATCACTGTCACAGCTAATAGATATATGAAAATCTCTTTCTTTTGGATCTCAAGAATGTAAATCAGAGATGTTAGACCTTTATTTCATCTCTCTTCAGTGGAATTTGCAGCTTAACCTCTCCCAGGATTTATGTCAGTAACAATAAAACATTGGACATGATTGTTTCTTAAACCTATGTACAGAGTCACAGATATATGATTGCACCTGGGAAACAAGAACTGAAACATGAATTCTGGAACATACACAGAACTGTGTGAAACTTTTGTTTTCTCATGAGCTGAACTAACCTCATTTCCGGAAGTAAAGCAAAACGAAACAAAGCAAAAAACCCCAACACCCCACTCAGCTCACCACACTTGATATTTTCCCATGCCTCTTGCAACCTGACTGTCAGCTTTCCATTGATTCATCCTTCATAGCCTTTCCTAATCTATTAATGCCCCCTCCCCTTTCCTAAAGTCTTTGAAGTTTCAGATCTCTGCTGCACCCAGGCATAGCCCTAGGAAGAGAACCCCATTGCAGCCTACACGGAGCCAGTTTGTATCCCAATAGCCCAGAAGCCACTCATATCTAAAATTCTTTGAAGTTATATACCTTAGGCTGCCTTATCTGTGTCATTGTTCTACCTTCTAAGGCACTCCTTTAACAACCTTGTTGCCATTTCCCAGGATTTAACTCTTTGCATTCAGATTGGCAACCAAACAAAACTGAATCCTGAAAGAGTCAGAAATAGTCAATACTGAATTCAGAACAAATTCTGAAAGTATATATTCCAAGCTTTATAGCTTGAATAGAAGAAAATTAATTCTGTAAATGCCATTTTTTAAATTCTAAATTGTTACTTAAATTGTAATGAAATTAAGAAGAGCAAATTAATTTTAAGTACAAGATGTTTCATGACTCAGCTTTACTGACGCTTTTAGCCCTTACAATATTTTCTGAAAGTTGTGAAAAAACAGGCCTCCTTAGGATGAAAAATGCTTCACTTCATGGAACTCACACCAGAATTTTGTCCCTTACCTTCCTTATCTAGTGCACAATGAGACTTATCCCACAGAAGGGCTGCGCTGCACTGTTAATAGAAAGTTCCTCTGAGTGCCCATCAGCAAACACTGCTCTACAGAGTGTTCACTTCTCTTACTCTGGGGATGGTCCTTGCAGCTCTCCTGGACCTCCTCCCAAGGCAAGAGTATACAACTGAGGAGGGCTTGTTTTCTTTTAGAAAACAGCTGTGCCATATCAGGACTCCTATGAATACAAAGGGGTAGGATTCTTTTCATACAACTTCAAATGGCTGGGTCTGTTCCTTTCCAGTTCATAGAAAGAAGAAAACATGGAGTTTTCTTCAGAAGAGAGGAAAACATTGGAGGGTTGGCTGACCTGACATTCTGCAGACATTTATTGTTATTCTATTAATCATGTCCTGAAGGTGCTGCTTAGGTAGTTAAGGTAGTTTCCACTTCAAAAGCAGGCACCCCTCACCTCCTCTCAGTAACCTGAGGATTTCATGAGCATCCTCTCTAGGCTGAGCGGGTTCAGCACCATGCATTGCTTCTCCAGATAGAGAACCCTCATCAGAAGTTTTAAAAGCCTGATTAACTATGAAATCACAGCCTGTACATCCTTTAGGGCATGTTTTCTAGTATGTCTCGTCAGACCAGCGCTCTAGATTAATTCACACAAAACAGTCACATGAAAATAGTGGGACTTGATGTAAATCAATCAAATTATTAAACAGAAATATTTTCACCTCTTTGTTTTCCTAGTATTTTGATTATAGCATTTCAACATGAGGTAAAAGTTACCTTTAATAACCTTGGTAAAACTAGAATTTGGAACATCCTTTCAACAAATATACTAAAGTGCAAGCATCAGGGAAATTTGGGTCATGAAGTAAGTTTTGGCAGGAAAATATTCAGAAGTTTACTGCATTATTTCAATACAGTAAAATATGCTAGTAAGACTGTAAGATTAATTTGCTATTTAGCCTAACCAAATTTGGTGACTGAAAAAAGCCTCAATATAGATTAAGTCAAATTTCTGATCTCTGGAGGAAAAAAGTAAAACCAAAAAAAACCATAAAAACAGTCGGGAATTGCCTAAGACATTATCCGGCATAATTGGTTTCAATTTAATTTTGATCCAAAATGAAAAAACTACACAGAATTTGTTTATACTGGCTACACTTCACAAATAAATGAGGTGGTGAAAATCTTATGCCTGCCAAGAAAGAGCCCCCCTTTGATTATTGGCATTTCAATGCAATTACAGAATTCAGGTTTAAAAATTAGACTGACTGATAAAAAGCACATTCTTCATAAATATTTAACCTTCTTCAGTATGACAGTAATTATAGTGTGGAGCTCAGTAGCTGCATATTCCATTTAAAAGATCTGTCATGCCTTCCATTTGAAATGCTTCTTTTCAAAGGTTTGCAATGCCAAGATAAAAAGAAAACTCCCCCAAGGTGGAAACTTGGACTAAAATCTCATCTTCTTAAAATTATTATTAATGGTAGATTCTAAGGATGAGAGACTGTTTGAAATATAGTGAGATTTTTACAACCACTGCTTTCTTTTCCTGAGCAAAATATTTGATAACATTGGGTAGTCATTCAAATTTTACACTCTAAAAATATCTGGAAAAAACCTGCAAAATAATTTCAAAATGAAATCACTGATTTTCATGTTTTTGTATTGTAACATCCTTGGGTCCTACTAATACCATTTCCTCATTTAAAAAATACTTGAAATAAAGATAAAGTATTTGCTGTTCAATACAATTGTTTTATACTAAATGAAATGTTTATTTTCCATGGACGCTGTATAACCACAGAAAACTGTTATTCATCTTTGGATAGGTATAAATACATTTTGATGAATAAAACCATATTTTCCTGTAATGGAAAGCTAGGGAATATCTTTGGAGATGGTTTTGATAATGCTTAACTCAAAATTGTGATTTTTTTAACTTGGAGAAGCTAATTTAGCCATCTGAAGTCTGACAGTCTGGGTGTGGGGTAAAGAGGGAAGAGAGAAAGTGCTAAACCTCAGCTATATTCATTAGCTAAGTAAAGATAAGAGGTCTTGCCAGGAGAGGCTGATATTTGTGGCTGTGCTGGCACCCAGACATTTGACCCAGGTTTTCACTTGCTACAGGAGTGGGATGTGTAATTCTTCTGCCAGGGCAGGCTCTTGGTTTGTTACCGAGCAGCTGCAGTCAGAGCACCTTAGGAACAACCTAGGCTTCCCTCTTCTTGCAAGGAGAGAGCAGGAGCATCTCCCAGGAGCTATTTTCCCATCCTCTGCCCACATGGTGTGGATAAGAAACTAGGCTAGTTTGTGTGTAGGTGGTTACAGGGAGGAGATAAATAAAGACACATATGTTTATATGGCACTTCATCTCTGCTGGAAGTCAGTGAATTTGGAGTCCAGCTTCTGCTTATGAAGCTTTTGAAAGCTTCCTGTCTGTCCTTGGAGTTGAACTCTTATTAAAGAGAAAACTTCTCTCCAGCTTTATGACCATATAGGTGAAGAGTAAGTGTATTAGCCAAAAAAATGCAGTCAAAATTTGAGTTTCACTTGAGATTCTCTTAAGTGATGAAAGTTTTAATGAGACATCTGTGCTTCTTCACTTCATCCCTCTTCTAGGCTTTTTTAAAAAATATGAAGAACTTTTTCTTTTCATTCATAATAAGCTTTAGCCATAGTTACCTGGATACTATCAGTGACTATTATTATTCATTTACATTGCTTTGCATCTATGACAGTAAATATCACTGCATTTTTGTCACTGTAGCATTTAGTTAACATGAAAATTTTCTTTTGACAGGTAACTTTTGACAGCCACCCTAAATATTTCTGGTGTAAATATGATATCATAAAAATCATATACAAACACTCTTATTTCTCTATTAATACTTGTTCCAGATTTTTTTAAATTATGCTACATAGCACTTGGATCTCAGTTCTGTCTTCTATTGTTGCAACCAAGTATATACTCTACCTTCTATTTCAAACCTTTTAAAGAATTTCTGACCTATAAAGGGACTTTTCTTTATTTCCTGTGACAGCTTCATTTCTCCAGCAATATTAGTTTTATCATCCCTACTGATATGCTGTTGACTTCAGAAGACCCCTAGCAGATGTGTGAATTAGGAGTTCCCCCTATAGAGCAATTCTTCCCTCAGACAACCTCTCACCATTCCTCCATTAACTCCAGAACACAGGATACTCATCACTGACTATCAAGTGTGTTTACTTGGTTAAGGAAAGATTTCATATTTCTACATTTTCTCTGAGAGAATGCTTTACGTATATTTAATATGAAAAAGGATATTGTCATTTAGATGGTTTTTAAGCTAAGTAGACAAAAAGTCTGCATGAATCTACACATCTGTCTAGTAAAAAAAAACAGGTTAATTGACCCTTGGTTTGTTCAGATACTTTCTGTTTCTTCAGAAAGTTTAGTATCACATTGGTCCCCTTCTATTACTTCTGTATTAAACAATGTATGACATACCACAGTCATTGACCAAATTAGAATTAGGTCAACAGTTATTGACCACTTCATCAGAACCTATTTCCCTTACTACAACTCTAAATTTTCTGGATTTCAGAGGGGGAAATAACAGCAAAAACAAAGAATGAACAATAAAAATAGTAAAGAAAAGAGAAAAGAAGTCTAGCCACCACTCAGACACAAAAAGACACGTGAAATGAAATAAAAAAAGGGGGGATTTAAATGAAGCAGAAGTATAACTTTTTAAAAAATAAACTTATTTTTTCTACTTCTGAAGACTGTCCCATTCTCAACATTGTCCAGCAGATAGAACTCACTTTCTAGAAACTCACTGCTCTACTTGCAAGTCCATCTCCTTTCTAGGATTGTGAAATGGGAGGTATTCACCACTCCTCCAACTGGGAAACCAGGACCAATTCTACTGATGTACAGCTTTCCTGGATCAAAACCTATGAAAAAAATAAAAACTGGAAAAAGAAGTAATCATTCACTGTTAAAAAATCAGTTTCCTTCTAAAATTAGAAGGTAAGTGACAAGGTGGTGCTTGAAGCAGGAATCTGGGTGACAATTACTTGGAAATAAACAAGGGGGTCATTCATAAATTTGAAAACATGAGGGGAAAACAAGCATGCTTTCCTCAGGAAAAGATGCTTATCTGAGGATGAGGCTGCCATTACTGGGACTGGGCCACCTCTCCTCCATGCACTGTGCTATTTCTTCACTGTGATCTGTCACATTTTAACCTCTTCATGTAACCATGGCTGTCAAGTACCAAAGACGATTCCCTCACATCTGCCTCCAGAAGTGTGTTTGCATTCGCCTTCATGCTTTCCAAATTCTTTGTAAAACTTAAGAAGAGACATGCAAATAAAAAGATTATGGACTATTACTTTCTTTGAAAAAATCCTAGTTATTAGGAACAGCTAATTTTTATGGTTTGATTTCTAGGCAGTGATAATTTTTGATGTTTAGTTCATCTGGGTCAGCTATTATTTAAACAATGTTAAAACGCAAGAAGCCACAATAAATGAAATTTATTTCACTGATGTTGCTCAATTTTATGTGATCATAATCATGTAAGAATCAGCATATACAAGTCCATAATTTAAATTTTCTTGCAGTTTTATAGTCTGAACTTCTCCATAACTCTTGCAGTGAACTGTATCTCTGAGTGTCCATTACGGGAAGGTATTGGAAGACCATAAGCACTTGGTTCTTTGTCCTTATCCTCATTCAGTAGTGAACACGTCATCAGAGGTGGATATTACACAACAGCTGAGGCTTAAGAACCAAACAGAACTGGAAAGCTGTGTGTGTGAATGTTGGACCTCACTGCTGCCACGCAGTCTGGATATGCATGATGGTGTTCCAAGCTACCCAGGGTGCTTAAGCATGCCAAGCACCTCATGCTCTAGAGGGTACAGGCATGCTGGGAGTAGATTTACAAGTCCAAGACATGTTTGTTTTTCATGTTGAAAATAATGTGAACTTAAGGAATTTCCATGCCTGTGCTGCCCTGTGCCACTTAAGCCTCTTGTCCCTACCTCTGCACTGAAGTTTACTGTCCCTTCAGGGACCCTCTCCTTTATCCTTATTAGTATGTACCAATATGTATGTTGCAGACCATTTCTATGAATTAGATCACTACAATTATCTAATTTTTTTATGTCCCCTTGGAAATATTTTTCTATAATTTTTTCTATTTATATCAAATATCTGGATATTTTAAACCTAGAATATTTTCATGAAGCAGGTGTCCCAGACAAGACTGCCCTAACCAAACTCTTACAGAAACTCTGCTTCAGAAAACTGCTTGTATTAAGACCATTATTATAAGTAGACAATTGTTAATCTTCAAAGAAGATTCAAAGAACTTACAAGAATTTGGCAGACAAAATTGAATTTCAATTAAACCTCTATTTTAAAGGCAGAAAAATCCACATGTAAATGCCAAACAGAATAATGCATTCTTCATTAATTTATTGCCATATAATAAGTGAAAAGTATAACTTCAATAATCAGTTATCAGTGAAATTCCTGATGTGTCTAAAGCAAATAACTGAGTGTGCAAAAGTACAAGAAAAATTCAGTTCTTGTCAACAAATATTTCTGAATCTTTATGACAAAGGGGAACAGAGAATGGGTAAAAGGGTAGGCACATAAATGGAAATATTTTAAATTGCTAGATGCAACTCCAGAAGATAGGTATTTTCAGAAAATTCACATAGCAAGATAATAACTAGAAATAAAACTATAATCATCAAGCAGCAAAGCAGAGAATGTGGTTGCTGTTAAGAGTCTAGAAACAGAATCAAAGAGGAAAATAAAGAAGATGGAAAATTCAAATAAGAGTACAAAGGGTTGCACACTAGAAATAGAGGTGTGATAGGAAAACTACATGTGAAGGATGGGGACAAAAGATGAGGGAAGGAGACGCCCTTTCCTTTCTAAAATACTTGTTGATTTTTTTCAAAAATCTGTGTGAGGCTATAATAGAAATAGGGGGTTATACTTTGCATTGAAAGCCACAGAAAAGGATACAAGATAAGCTCTCTAGTGTTAGCATACAAAGCTTCTCGGCCCAGATCTATAAAACTTCATAAATGAGATTTCCACTCAGCAAAACCAATGCTTGTGTGTCAAAAGAAAAATGAAAGGTTGAATCCTCTGTTATCAGGCAATAATTCAGTGCCATTGACTTCAAATAGAGATGGAGCAATTAACATCAGTACTGAACCTGGCCTGACCCATTAGTTCCCATACTAACAAGGGGTTACAAAATTCTCTGCTAATTTGTGAAAAGCTTAAAAAAACTCTGACTTTTGCAGCTCAAAAAGTGTAAGATGAAACAAGAGCAGTTGAAGAAAGTTCATTTTTATAAGAAACAGCTCTTCATTCTCATTGCAAAAGCAGCACCAGTGCTAATAGTCTCAGTAGAGTTTTCATATGCATGCCGTGAGTAAAATACACTGAAAGGACCAGTCCTGTCTGCAAATCTGAGGAACATGAACATATTCAGGAAGGACAAAATTTTCTTTAAGATTTTAACACAACAATTAAATACATTTCTCCAGTCTCATCTAACTCCCACTGGCTGAACTCATGGTGATTGATGCTGTGTCTCCTGGTACCTTGAAACTCCAGGTGTGAGAGTTTTAAACTGTTTAAACCTGGAAGGGGATGGATGGCCCTTCTGTCCCGAAGATTTACTTCTTTGCTTCTGTTTTGGCCAAAAGAAAGGAACTCTGATTTTGTGTCTATCTCGCAAATTACCAGAAGAGTGAACTGGGCTGAAGCACTGACAAAACAGCTTTTAGTGATCTTCCCATTCCTGGTAGAGTCAGGAAGTTAGTCAGTGGACTGTTACATCAGTGCAGAAGTGTTCTAGAAGAGCAGGGTGTGGACAGAAGCAGGCAGGTTTCCTACAGAGGAGAGCACATTTGCTGGCAGGTCACCCAGTTTTTCAGCAGCATCAGAAAAGCTAAACATAGTCACAATTCTGGCAACTGCAGAAGCAACTGAAGAAGCCACAAGCAGCAGCTCTTTACAGCTCCCTGCAAGGGAGTTGGAAAAGTTGTGGTCATGGAAATTGAGTGAAGGCAAGATGGCTGTGCTGGCTGGATGTGCCCAAGGATTTGTCAACCACCACTACTGTGGTGTCCAGAGAGCTTAAGGAGGTTCATAAATATTTTGCTTTTGAGAAATCTATATATGATTCTTTGTGGTTTTATTTCATCAGAAAGACAAGAGTTCAATCCATTTCTTTCTAAGAGAAATTAGTTTCATTTCATCAAATGCAGAAAGATTTTTTAAATCTTCTGTCTCCTACTGAAGGTAATTATGTATTGCAATGGCCCTAAGTACATGGGCACATGTAATTAAATATCCTGAGAATCTGTGAAGCTTCAATGTCTTTGCTAGTTTGGGCCTGGAAATGCTTCAGAAAATTAACCTTTTATTGGAGAAAGGTCTGTAGAAAACATAGAAAGTGCAAGCAGACAAATTATTAACCTGCAGAATTTAATACATATTTTCAACTTTGCTGTTTCAACAGGAAATTTTGTACAACACAGACAAAATCCTAGGACTGGATCAAAGTGTTGGGGCTGTACATGAGGCAGAACACCAACCTCTCTTAATTAACATCTGTGTGTCTTGCAGTCTATAGTTAGCTAGGAACAGCAAGCCCGGGGAAAAAATCTAGAAAAAAAGAAAAGAAACCCCAAATCTCTAAATACAATAAACTTATGAAATTGAACAGGAGTTTTTTGGAATTGCTTAGAACATTAAAGCCACAGGGCCTACACAGAACAGAAAATATTTCATTCCAAATATATGATCTGGTCATTCTTCCTGCCATACATGGAACTTCAGTTTCCTTCCAGCTCTCTGGGAACTGGAATGTCAAGAAGTGCTATTACTTTTTATCTCGACTTGAAGATCTTCCACTTTATAAAAATAATTAAATATTTATTGTACATTAGACTAAATAAATCAGCATGTAGGTCACACACCTGAGAGTATAGAAGAAAACATATATGACTTTTTAATATGTAATTTTATCTTAGAGAATAAAAATATTTCTGGGGAATGGAGAGGGGGAAGGAAGAAAGGAAGTTGCTAAAGACTGTACACTTCCTTCAAGAACTGGAGTTCTTTCAAGTAAATTGTCATTTTCCTAGAGAAAAAGCTTGCTGCAGATGTTCAAGTCATTCCACTACTAAGAACTCCATCTCACATCATTCCAGCTAGCAGACAGCTCTGGAATTTGCAGTGCTGCAATGTCACTTCCCTATTGCTTTGGCAACCCACCAAAAAACCAGAGCTCTCCTTAACTATTGTTTTGCCTGCACTCTTCACTGTGCTGCCAGGCTTGCCTGCTATGCTTGCTTTGGCTCCAGTGGGAGCTGCCTGCACACGCCAGCCGTGCTACAGAGAAACCCACAATGAGGCTGACAGAGAGTGCTCATAAATGTTTTAAGAGCTCCGTGTGGGAGTTTCCTAAGGTACAGTATTTCAAATACTTCCACTGTACAGGAAATCTCATATATTTTATCTTCCATTCAAGTTAGGAAGAACATTAAAAAAGAGAAAGATCCTGGGGAGTAGACATACACTCTCTTTCACTGATTTTCTTTGAAACTTCATTTTCAACTCTGAAACACATACAACTAGGCAGCCCAACAAACACATACTCAAGCTCTGCCATTACATAAATTGGCCAAAAGATTGATTCATGTCATCAATTATATAAAAATAAATACATAGTTAGAAGGTGCTTAAGCCTCACAGCTTACTTTCTGTTATAGAACTCCCCTGGGGGCCTAGCTGGTGCAAATCTAAAATGACAATTCCTAGAGTGTGTTTTGTGAATGCATCGGTGACATTTTAAAAAGAAATTTTACCTCATTTGTTGTTGTCTTCTCATGTTGTCTTCTGCCAACAATTTTTTAAAAAAGAAAGAAAAAGGCATGCTGCAGAGCATAGGCTTTTGGAATCCAGAAACTCTGTCTACGGAGAAGTTACCAAATAAACTACATTACAGTAACAGACACTGAGCACGACAAAAGTACCAACAACTAGGCAAGCTGAGACAACCCAAAACCACCAAACAAGATGAGAAATCTTCACCACAGTAAGAAGACAAAATGAGATTTAACATCCACTTGGAAGAGTATGCATGGATTGCCTCTGATAATGATGTTGCACGGAGGGTTTGGATTTGGTTGGAAGTTTGAAGGCATAAACCCATTTCTCTTTACATTTTGCATGGAGCCCACACTAAAACAATAACAGTTTCCTTCAATATATGAAGAATGTATGAATATTTGCTCAGGAACTATGAAGTCATGAGACATCCTTGGCCATAAAAGGAAGACAGTCTTCAGTACTGATAGAAGTTTTCTAAAACAGATGAAGAAAAAAAGTTCAGTTAAACAAGTGGCTGTTCCTGGTTAATTAGATAAAAGCATTCAGAAGTCTTCTAGATCCAATGCTCTGCATGCTGCCATATTTCCTGTGTTTAAATTCAATATGACCTCTGTGCATGGTGTAAATACAACATGCATATAATACTGATAAAAGGGGGCATTATATTCAGCAGCATCACTAGATTCCCTTACAACAGCAGCATTTGAATTAGAAGGCCTCCAAAACAACCACAGCATTCTCACTGTGCAACAATTCTAAATTCAATGTGCAGATACTCAGTGCCTTTGTAACTTACCCTCAATTGCATCACTGTATTTCCTGCTTGTCTCTTTTGAGTATTTACATCTGCCTGGCATTACATTTCCCATTTTTTCACTGGAAAAAATCCATGAGCAAGGAAGAAACTGGGCATGTGTAAAACATTTAACATCCTTAGGATAAAAAATACTGATGGAATTCCTCTCTGCAGCAAAAGATGTCCCTTTAACCAAGAAAAAATGGAGAAGTGGTGTTTGCAACTTCTCCTTCCCCACAATTTCAGAAGAAAATTCCACATATTTTGCTGTTGGGTCACAGTGCATCATATGATCTTTCTAAACATCTGCTGTAATCTGGTGTGGTGCTTCAGGTAACTGTTGACCCCAGCTGATCCTCAACTAGGGTTCAGTAACCACAACACAATAAATATCACAGTAATAACAACAGCAAGGCAGGTTTTGCTTACTGATCCAGTACCATGATGCAATCTCAGCTCACTCCTGACTGATGATGAAAAGTCCCTTCTGTTCATACCATTTCCATAGCTTTGAATGAAACCATCCTTTGCCAATACAAGGGAGCTGATATAATATTTGTAATGAGATATTAACTGTAGTATAATGGAAAAATAACTTCAGAACTTTACAAAACTGCCCATGATTTTTAATGATTGTACATCAAAGAATATCAAGGTAGGGAGTGCAAATAATTTAATAAATAACTGAAAAAAAAGACAGAAGAATAAATAGATAAAGATAAAAAGAGGCAACAACACTAATAGAATTGTTAGGACATTAGTAGAAAAATAGCACTTGCAATTTGTCAAGTGATTAAGCTCAGATACTATTCAATAGGGTTACTCCAGCATTCTGAACAATAACATTTGCATTGGCAGCAAGTTAAAGTGTATTTTCCATGAACAGTTAGCATCAAGAAGGACTCATGTTGGAAAGTCCATGGTGAACTGTCTCCTGTGGAAAGGGCCCCACGGTGGAGAAGGGGAAGAGTGTGAGAAGTCCTGTCCCTGTGGAGGAAGGAGCAGCACAGACAGCATAGGATGAAATGACCACAGCCCCTATTTCCCATCCACCTGCACCACTGAGGCAGAGAATTCAGGAGCACAGCTGAGCCCAGGAAGGAAGGAATTAGAATGAAGATGTATCCTTTAAGGTTCAGTAAATAAACCCCAAACTTCAGCACCTGTGTAACTGAACATGGATTGTCCCTTTTAGTGTCAATGAAAATGTTTAAGATTTCAAAGTTTAGCCTATACATAGTGAGGTTTTGACAAGTTTGTTCAAGTTTTATACTAAAATATTGATATCAGAAATCATGCTTTTTATACAGGTATGAATTTATTGTTCATCCAATTCTATTTTAGTGTATAATCAAAATACTGCATCCAGTTATAAGTATTACAGGATAATACCACTGGAAATTAGATACTGTCTTTCTAGTACCTACCCTTTTTCTCTAATGTTACTTGTACTTTTATAATGCTCCTCTGGGTCCTAAGACCAACAGTTGGAGGCTTCTCTAAGAAGTGGGGCAATATGAGAGCCTTACTCAAAGGAGCTTGAAAGAAATTTTATTTCCTTTTACCAATTAATAGAAAAGGATGTTGTTTGTTACCAAATACATCTACACACTTCTAAAACAAGCTAAAATCAGATCAGGCTAAGACAAGCCCAGACAAGTTCTAAGATCCCCCATTCCTAGACTTTTTACTAGTAATGAAAATGAATGTTTTTACTGCACTGCATCTATGATAAAGACATGTAGATACTTGTGTACAGCACAGGAGAAGGGTAGGTACACAGCCAATGTGCCTTGCTACAGACAGTGGACAACCTATTGACTGTCACTGGCAACATATGAACCCTAAATGCAACTTATTGAATTAAGAATTAAGTGATTCACACAAACCTACTATCAGAAATGTTTTGCAAATCTGTAACCACATCAACGTGCCAAAGCATAAGCATAATCACATTTCTCTTGCTTCTGACATGTGGCTGATGTCTAGAATAACAGAACTGTCTCTGTTACTTCAGTGTTGTATAAAATTTTTAAATCATGTTTCTGAGTATTAAATATGTAGAATAAGATAACTTCTCCTGAAGTTAGATGGCTTTGCTAGTAGAAACTCATGTCTCTCTTAATTATTTAGAACTTTTGAAGAATTATCAGTTGAAAGTACAAAAAGGAATAGAAAAAAAATCTACTTGAATATTTTAAAAGCCTAGGAAAAGATACTCAGAAAATTAAACCGATGAAATAATTTTTCCCATGGGATTTTAACATCAAACTATATGCAGAAAGTGTTAGTTTTTAGCACAGTAAGTGTTAACAGTTTGGGAAAGATTCAATGATGCAGTTTATTTCAAAATAGTGTTAAAAAGGAATAAATAACAAAGTTTGCAGAAGAAAAAAATTTGCATTAATTGGATTTAGACAAGTTAAAACTGAAGAAAATTTCGACCCACAAAAAGTCAATAGGGATTTAGAATCAAATTACCTCAAAATTTGATGGCATTTATATAATCTATGATATTACAAAAACTTTCTCTAAACTACCTTCCCAGATTTAAGATTAAAATTTGACCAGAACAATATCTTGTATAATTTATTTTTACACCCCTCAGTGCAATATGTAGTCAAGCAGAGATAACATACTTGATGAAATGGACTTCTGGTCCAGTTTTATGAATACATTCCAGAGTACACACTACTAATATGAGAAATGTAGAAATATTTAGGGAAAATTTGAATTCTTACTCAAATAAATTTAATAACATTTTGGGGTTTGTTGTGTTTGTATGGTTAGGTTTTGGTAGCAGGAGACCTACAGGAGGGACTTCTGTGAGGAGCTGACAGAAGTTTCACCTGTGTCTGACAGAGCCAGCTGGCTCTAGGATGGACCCACCAGTGGCCGAGGCTGAGCCCATTGGAGATGTTGGCAGCTCCCCTGGGATAGCAGAGTTAAGAAGGGAGAAAAGCTGCACAACTGGAACTGTAGAGAGGAGTGAGGATATGTGAGAACAACAGCCCTGCCAACATCCTGTGAAGAGGAAGGGGCAGGAGGTGCTCTGAACCCTGGAGCAGAGGTGTTCCTGCAGCCCATGATGAGGACCATGGTGAGGCCCTGCAGCCCATGGAGCCCACACTGGAGCAGGTGGTGCCTGAAGGAGGCTTTGTCCCCATGGGAAGCCTGTGCTGGAGGAAGCTCCTGACATGACCTGTGGCCACATGGAAAGAGGAGCCTGTGCTGGAGCAGGTTTTGTGCCTGGACTTGTAACCATGTGGGGGAGCCCCCTGGAGCAGCCTGTTCCTGAAGGACTGCACCCCATGGCATTGACCCACACTGCAGCAGCTCCCCCAGAACTGCAGCCCATGGAAAGTCCATGGTGAACTGTCCCCTGTGGAAAGGGCCCCACGGTGGAGAAGGAGAAGAGTGTGAGAAGTCCTGTCCCTGTGGAGGAAGGAGCAGCACAGACAGCATAGGATGAAATGACCACAGCCCCTATTTCCCATCCACCTGCACCACTGAGGGGCTGAGGCAGAGAATTAAGGAGCACAGCTGAGCCCAGGAAGGAAGGAATTAGAATTATTCCATTATGATTTGATTAGAAAAAAATGAAATAATTTTTTTTCCCCAAGTCAAGCTTAGTTTGCCCATGGCAGAACCTGATGAGTGAAAACTCTCTGTTTTTCTCTTGACCTAAGAGGTTTTTGTTGTATTTTCTCTCCTCTGTCCTGCTGATGAAGGCAGTGATAGAGGGGCTTTGGTGAGCTACTGGAGCCCAGCCAAGAACAACCTAACACATTGTTATTGGGAAAATTAATGGGAAGGTGCCAAAAAAGAACAAGGGAAATTATAGAGTTGTACTGTCTCTTGCACAAATTTTAAATAATAAGCAAAGAGAGGGCAAGAATATAGTCAGAGAGATATTAAAGACTAAACTAGAGTTGCCATGTGAATCAGGCTTCTGTGATAAAAAAGCTTGTGAGTTATGCTAAATGTTACTTGTACTGGAAGTTGAACAATAAATTCTAAGGTCATTAAAATACTGAATTTAAATATATTAAGTACAGTTTGACATTCTATAAGCTGAATTTATTGCTGGTTGCCAAATTTCTTGAGTTATGTCAAGACCAACTCTTAACTTCAGGCTTGACTTAAAAATTGACATTTTCATGTCATAAATGCTTGAGCAGTTCTGTAAAATCCAGGGCTAAAAATATTTGTGTGGTGTTGTTGCATCTCAGGTTTTCTGTTTCAGTTTGCATCTCAGGATTGAACTTGTTAGTGCTGTGGTCAGGAATAGAATAACATGTTGGACTGACTAACCCAGAGATTCTGATTCAGTTATTCTTGAGTAGCTGACATGAACAAACAGATGACATTTTATCTTGAGATTACTGATACATGAATCGTGAAACACAACCTCTCAGTTACTTCAAATTTCATCTGTTGTTTTTAAAACACAGCATCTACTTCCCATTCATCTTAAAAGGTCTGCAAATAGCAAGATAACATGTAATCCCTACACAGCAGCCACCCTGCCGTCTAGAGCTTATCAAAGATTATTGTGTAGGGTTTTTTTTTTTTTGTCATGGAGCTGGATTTGTTGGTTTTTTTAATGCTGAAATAAATCTGCAATTCATGTGAGCTTGACTCATTAAACTTCAGTTCTGTAACAAACAACATGAACACAAAAATGGAACAAAAATTTGCCCTTGCAGAGAAGATGCTCAATTGCATACCAGATTGTGTTATCAAGAGTGTGGACAATAGGTCCTGGGAATTGACAATTCTTGTTTAGCTGACACTTGTGAGACTGCATCTGTAGTACTGCAATCGAGTTTTGGGTTACTTGAGATAAGAAAGATGTTGTTATGCTGCAACCAGTACAGGAGATAAGACACTAAAATAGACAGGGAGTTGGAACATGTGATTTATGAGAAGCTGAAAGAGCTGTGTTTGTTCAGCATTAGAGAGAGAAAGCTTGGGGGACATCTCCTTGCTGTGCACAGCTAGCACTGCCTAATGCAAGGATTTAGCGAAGATGGAGATGCAATCCCTTTGCAAAGGTATGCAAAGAGTCAAGAAACACTTTCTTACCTCAGTGAGAATCTTGTATTCTCAGACTGTTGTAGCAGGGCCAAAATGAAGATCTCTAAAATTCTGAATTGTTTTTTAATACAAAATAATTATGAACTAGCATATCTTTACTAGCATTGTTACTATACTCTTCTAGAATTCTCATTTTCATGCTGAGAGATGCATGTCATGTTTTATCACTAAAAAATACTTATGTGGAGATGAGAGATTTTAAGTTACAAGTGACTAATGATTGTTGAAGAGCATCAATTTTCAAATAGCAAATGGGCCAACAAAGACATAAGATACAAAAGTGGAGAAGCTGCAAAGCCTCACTTTGAAGCAATATGCCTGTCCTTGGAGGGAAGAATATCCCTGATGAAAGCTACACAAATTGAGACTTGGAAAATTAGATGCCAAATAAGAACAGTCTTGGTCTAATGTTAATAACAAATTTCTATTGCTGGGATCTTGGGGAGGATGAAATCCCCCAATCCTTTAAAAGTACCTTCTTACTGAGGGAGCATTTTACCATGTTGTGCTTGAATTAAAAAAAAAATAAATTAAAACATACTTAAAAATGCATGCAAAGATTAAATAAAAAGACTAAGCCTTATGGATAGCTTGCTTTCTCACATGGGTCCAGAGTACTTAAAGTACTGTACAAGATAAACAGTATTATTTCCCTCTTTGAAACAAAAGAAACTGAGCCAACGATGCTAAATGACTGTACAAGACACCAATTTATCTTGGACTTAGACCTGAATTCTCTGAAAATCAGTCCACTGACCAAGCCACTAATCAACATTGATTGCTGGCAGCATGTTCTGAGCATGCCAGTATAACTTCATAGATTTTGCATGTAAAGTAATGAGCCTTATAGGTTTTTTTTCACTTGGGGCAAAAAACCCCAATTGTGGTCAGTTTGTGTTCTAAGGTGTAAGCACATTGGCTGATCATGACTCTAATGTCCACTAGAGTTTATATATCCCTTTTTTCTTTATATAAGCAGCCACTGCACTTCAGTTTGTCCTGTCAGCTTCCTTCAGTCCTGCTACATCTCTTGGCAAGAGTTGCTGTATCCCTAAAGGAATCAGTGATTACTTGTTCAAATGGAGCTGCTGCTACATTGGAGAGAGTCTTCACAACAATGGGCTACTTTTCCTGTAGTTGGACTTCTTTGTTCCCCTTTATAATTAATTTTAAACCAGAACATTTCACAAAACTGTAAGTGCAGAGTATTTCAGTTTCAATGGGAAGGCATCTGCAGTAAGTGTACTCCATATGGAATTAGTTTCTCTATTCAGAATGTGAATGCAGTACATGATGCCATTCAAGTAGGATTCAGATTCAGTATCATCTGCAAAAAGAAAATACATTGTATTAGCACTCAGTTTTGAAATATTTTTTTGAGAAATATAATATCTTGTTACCACAGTTAAAATAATTAGATGTAGATTAAAGGAACACTCTCATATGAAAGTTTTGTGATTCAGCTCACTAGTGTTTTATGTCTTGCCATTGGCTGATGACATCAGCACTGACTGAAGTTTCCAGAAGAGTAATGTGAAAAACAGGAGACTGACAGGTGTTACATTTTACTTCTGTTTGTAGAATTGTGCTTCAAGTCCAGATCTATTAAAAAGTAAACTTAATTAGTAAAGTGCCTTGCATGGATAGAATCACTACAATACTAGAATATGATCAATTTGGTGGATTTTTGTGGGAATCAAAATATCTGAGACACATCTTCAAATTTCTTTTCTACAGGAAAAGAGAAACAAGATGCAGAAGATGTAAAACTAGTATCTGCCTACTGTAGATAGCATTATTATTCGCAACAATAATGAAGCAACATACAGTAGATCAAATAGCATCCCCTGTATGCACCCTAAAAGGATTAAATTCACCTTGCTGCAGAGGATAAGAACAAAGTTAATGTACTGTATAATCACCACATAAGTCCAGAAAGCTGTGTTATTTCAGTTGCTTTTCAGACAGGAAGGCAAAAGCAAGGATACTGCTTTTGGAAAAAATAATTTATCTCTTTGAATTGATTTGGCATGCATGCTTAGAGTCAGGGTAAGCACACAGCACTCACCCTGACAATTGCTTTGCAACGCATGACACACCCAGATGAGGCATCAAAGACCCCTTAAAGGGTCAACTTCTTCCAGTGACAGTGTTTGTTAAGTCCAAATGAAGAAAAAACATCTAGCCAGCTATGTAAGCACTTTGCGTGGTAAACAATGTGATGTTTAAGATTTTGACTGTTTAAAATCATTCCTGAGTAAGCTTTTGCCATCAGTACTGTGTAATTTTGCTGGTTAGTTATGCTTTATTCTGTGGTCATACATTGATCCTTTTCAGTAACTGGCTGAGAGAAATCCAAACAAATTCTTTCATTTTCTTTTTCCTTTTAGTATTTTTTAAATATAATGAGTAAGATGTGATAAACTGTTATCTGGTATCTTTACTTCAGACTACGTATTGATTGAATAAATGACCCAAGATAATTGCAAAATTGGTGTTGATAGAGGTGCCATCTTTTAAATAAAAAACAGAAATGAGGACTAAAACACATTAGTTGCTAAATTTTCATAAATATATGTGCAACAGAGGTGAAAAGAACTGTAAGGCAGGTGCATACACACAAAGAGATGCACAATTGCACAGTTAGTTTATGCAAGCCATTATTATGATTGCAGATGCAAATGGTAAGTCAGCTGTTTAACTGTTCATTTACTCATGTAAGTACTGTTTTCCTAAGCAATGACATTATGTATATGTAAATTGAGAAGCAATCTGATTTGTTAGTGTTGTACTCACTTTGCACAGGAGTAAATAGCTACCAAAGATGAAAGAAAATAGAAAATCATGGCTGTAAAGTTGAATGGCTTTAATTATTGGTGGCGCTGCAGCTCGTTATATTGCAAAACCTCTTCCTGGTTAGATGTACATTCAATAGGAGAGATGATTATAAAGGAAAAAATGCAGGGGGAGAAAAAAGACGACTGCAACAACAAATATTTCAAAGCTTCTGCAAAGATAAAAAATGTCTATTGCCATGTTCTAGAATTTCTCAGACAGAACGACCTCTTCTGGGATATAAACGACTTCCATTACATTGACTATTTTTCTTTCAGGAGCATATGTATTATATTGATATACACCCTGTTTGTTTCATTATGAGACTCCTAGTGAGACAGGAACATCTACCAGTCAAAAACAACATAAGCAGGAATGCCTCTTAATTTAAGATGCATCTTTCAGTCAAAATATTATGCATGTTCAGCTACACAGAAGGTCTCACTAAACCCAAAAGCAAGCCCAAATGCCTGGGGTACAAACAACTATAAAGAGCTCAATAAAACTTCCATCTCCATGTTTTTTATACCGTTTCTGACTCCCTCCATGTGCTTATTCCCTGGAAGTTCCTTCATACTGGCATTTGGTGTTATTCTGGGCTTTCCTTCTCTCCAATGCCAATCCTAATCCAAACCCTAACTTTAGCATGAATCCTAAACCTAACCTAGTGCAGGGACTGAGGCTTGGCCTTAGCTCAAGACACAATGCATGGCAAGAAGAAAAGGTTGTCAGGAGAGCCCTGAAATCCAGTACTTACTTTGGCAGTCACTTCCCAGCCCCATTCAAGTTACAGCTCTAGGTTTTTTCCTTCAGCAATAAATACACAAGTTATATTAGCTTCATCTCAAGAGGCGCAATAGAGACAGAACCTAGAGGTGCAGCTGGAATGATATAGGGATCTGTGACAGGGGCTCAAAATAAAACAGCATCTTAGGTATAGTGTTAATGTGTAGTGCTAAAGTTGGGAAAGAGAAAAGGAGCACAACTGCAGCTGGAGCAGGGAAAAACTGGAAGAAGCACTGGACTATAAAAGCAATTTTTAACTGAGAATTTCTTCCTCTGTGTGGCTGAAAACCTTAGTCTCAGGGTCCTTGTGGCACTAGGGTAAGGATTATGGGTCAGAAGGTAAGGGCTGGGAGAAACTCACAGCATAAAGCAGCAGTTGGCATGGGGCTTATAAGTGTCTCTGAGAGGAAAGAGCAGGCTCCAAAACACCTCTTTCCTGACAATTGTTCATATCAGACATTGGGCTGGCCCTTTGGAAGGGCTCTGCTCCTTTACCCATTGGTTAAGTGCTTTTGATCCCTCTTGGTGTTGTGTTAAGTAGACTTTGGGGGAGGCAGAATAGCATTATTATAATTTTAAATGACACAATAGCAATTTTCAGTGTAGTTTAGGAAAGAATTTCAATATGAAAAGTATGTAATAAGGATGAACAGGAATTGTTTAGCATAATAACACAGGAAATATGTAAAGTGATGGGCTTTGGGACATAAAAAGAGAGAGGAAACAGTAAAAAGAAAGTTTAGCTTCAGTCTCAAGAAAAACTCTTTCCCTTTAAGATGCATTAATAAACTACATAGCTGAAAGTATTCCTATTTATGATATTGAGTAAAGGATGGGATGCTAAGGATTGGGCATTTGACAAGATATATTAGGCATGGCTTAATAAGTCTTTCCAAAAATTATATCCCTTTAAAAAATGCAGTTTTCACACTCCATTTGACATTCTAAAAACAGTACCTTTGACTGCTTAGACTAAAAACACAGATACCATTTTGTATGGAATAAAATTCTTTGTTTTTCAGTGTTTTCCACTGCCTCTAATAGGTGATATAAACTACTTACCCTGTTTAATAATTCAATATTATATTTTTCTCTGATTCCCTATCCACATCTTTTGAGGCTTGTACGGTAGTAAAGACTTTATTTTCCACTAGTTGAACAAATTTAAAGCTTAAAATGTCAGGGACCAAAACTTTCTAATCAAATTTGGTTCTGAGAAGAGGAGGGATCACTCTCAAGGGAAATTTAAGTAGAAGGTTAATGTTATCAGGACTATTGAAAGCATTACTTTCACAATTAATTTATAAAGAAAATAAATAGTTCCTGCCTAATTTATCACTATTTTGGGTACATTTATGGATGCCTTTCTTTGCATTCATTTGGCTTAATGCTTGCATGTACCTTGTCCACCCACTGCTTATTTAGGCTCACGTGGAAAGGTTTCAGTACTATTTCTGCAAAAGAGGCCTTGCATGGCACACATGGAATAAGTTAATTTAACAAGGCCAAAAGACTGTGATTCCTTTAG
This sequence comes from Urocynchramus pylzowi, assembly GCA_013397555.1. Classification (NCBI taxonomy): domain Eukaryota; kingdom Metazoa; phylum Chordata; class Aves; order Passeriformes; family Fringillidae; genus Urocynchramus; species Urocynchramus pylzowi. The sequence goes on from VZRH01002024.1 coordinate 44,841, forward strand.
ATACTCCTAAATGGCAGCTTTGTCTATGTTCCAATGACTCTTTGAGGCAAATTTTCTACTACAAACCTTGCAGGTGTTTTGGAGTCAGTGCAGCCAGCAAGCTGGATGCTAACTCTGGAGCCTTAGATTCCCTGGGCCTGGCACTGGTAGAGATTCACCTCTTCTCCCTCATACTTTTCCTACCATTTTATTATAGCTTTTGGTTCACATTACGCTGCCTGCACAGCCCTGAGCTATTAAGCAGGGTGCAGCAGGTGCCCTTGGTGGAGCAGGCACTGCTGAAAGGGAGTCTATGTGCTTAATGACAGCTACGTAATCACTATGGGGAAAGCACTGCCGAGGGCCCTTGCTGCACTGTGACAGACCCAGAAGAGGATGCATATCTGGAAAAGCTCTGTTTCCTTCTTTGTCTCATTCTAGATGATCTGGGAATGGATGGGAAGTTTTATTACCTGTCAGTCCTCTTTTGTTTTGTTTTGGGTTTTTTGTTTGCTTTCACCATTTCAGTTAATGCTTTGGATTCCACAAACAAATCCTTGTGCAAGTGAATCTATTCCAACATCCTTTGTGCAAAAGATTATTTTCTTGGCCAGGGCCAAGCTGATTTATGAGTCCAAACATGCCAAGAACAATACTACATGTCAGTCACACAGTATGGTATTAAGTGTACCTTTCTTAAGTGTACTCCACTTCCTCAGCACCTAAGAGCTGAGCTGAGCTTCTCCTGACCTTCCTCTCTAACCTCAACAAAGCCTGCTGCTTGGAGGATTGCTTGGAGTGTCCGTTCAGGTACCCTGCATTTGAGGCAAATTCACAAAACAGGATTATTCAAAAGACTCTGTACCTTTTGAACTCCTAATGTTCTCAGTAACTGATGACTACAGGTTAGGATCCATCCTCCTTATAGATCCAAAGCTTTTTAGATGTTGCATAGGCACTCTGATTCTTCACTCAGCCAAGACCCTGTGAAACTGTAGACATCATCAGATGTTTAATGCCTGCAGTGGGTAATGTACAGGGAAGGAAGAGGTTTTAGACAATTTTTTCTTAAACTGTTCAACAGAACTTGTGCCTCTTATCCCTGCAAATAAATAGGGACAGTCCTTTTTTTGTTCAATCAAAACCTATTTATTTTAGCATTTTAGATTTTGCTAGAAGATTTTTTCCTTCACTGCAGTGTGTTATTGAATGGTATCCTACTGGAGGACAGAGCAAGGGTCTTCTAAAAGCCATTGTACTAGGAATAGTAACAATAATTTACACGATCACCTAGTTCTTAAGGCTCATCATCTTCACATATAGGAATGCATTTGTGTGCTACTGATTCTGAAAAGATTCAGTTTCAAAACTCTAGAAATGTGGTTTTGTGGATTTCACCGTTAAAAAAATGACATTTAAAGACACTGTAGATCCCACACAGTCAGTTATTAAGTAATTCAGGAATTGCATTTCCTGGGTTAGGCTACTCTGATTTTTCTTCTCTTCCATCACCATGGCAGAATTATATCACTGAAATTACACAAGAGTAGAGGTTATTTCTTCTGTTGCTTTGAAACAATGAATGGGAAAGGGAGCTGAAAATTGAAGCAGCTGCTGCCAAAGTTGTGCACAAGTCTGCAGAGAATCTTTCTGCCTATTTTTTTTTATCCTGTCTATATGACTTAAGTTCCCAAATTGTCCTGTTGCAGACTGCATCCTCTGTTAGGGGATAACATGACAGGGACTAGCAAACATCATGAAAATATTTACATTAATTTTCATCTCATTTGGGAAAATAATTTCCTTTGGCTGTGGTTTACTTTCCAGTTGCAATTTATGCAAATTCTGTATGGAGACTAAGTTGAAGAAGGCTCTTAGGAACTTTCCTGTTAAGCCAAAAAGTTACATATTTGTACCAGAAATAGCTGAAATTATTCAGTTACAGGACAAAAAATTATCATCTGTATAACATGAATAATCCAAATAAAAGTCCCTGATTTATGAGGCAGAATTGGAGGTTACACTTGTCATTGGAGTCTAAGAGATGTGTAAGCTCCACATTTTGTTTGTAACTCAGGTAGGTCAGCTTCATAATTCAGTCCTATACTGACAGCCCTGTAGCTACATGAGGTTGATTTCCAGCACCAAGTATTTCCCAGGGCTCCAAATATGCCACCTATGCTGCCACCACAGATTTTTGCTGCCAACAGAGCTGGTTGTGCCACTTCTGACACATCTATACAAGCTGTTGTCATGTTCCCCAGCACAGCAAAACCTTTAAACATATTTTGAATATTATCAATGTTTAAAATTATGTATGTTCATTTACATGAGGAAAAATGAAGCAAAGTCACTATTTAACTTATGTAGTATCACAGACAGACCATAGTAGAAAAAGGTTTTAAAGCTCTAGTCTTAAAAACTGAATAATTTCATGCCCCTAAAATGGCATGAGTTAGTGAGGGCAGTAACTTCTATAATGCTGATGAAGAATAAGAAGAATCATGAACCAAACAGCCCAGCAGCTATGCTGTTTCTTTTGATATTATGTAAGGTACATCATATAAATGAACTAATTCTTTTCAGAAAATCCTTTTAGAACTCACAGCTTTTGTTGTTTTCTCTTGATGCAGCTTTTTGCTCTGAGTGCTGGCAGCAAAGTGAAATTTACTCACATCCCGATGGCCATGTGGAGCTGGTGCTTCAGTGAGCAGAATTTGAGTAAAGTCTTCTTTGCTGCCAGCAGTCAAAGCAGAACATACAGTATTTCCAGGGAGAATGCCACATTTGGGAATGCAAGAAAATACAGATGGCCAAAGGCAACTTAAAAGCTGGGTTATGCAGAGGAAGAAACTAAGCAAGAAGAAAATTGGAGCCCAGAGAAAGAAAGGAGGGGCAAAACCTTGCCAGGACAGGACACAGAAGTGTAGTGAACTTCAGTCACTGTAAGTGAGGACAGTTCTGCACATTACAGTCCAGTTACCTTTCTCCAAATGAACAAACAACTTCCAAACACGAAATGGAAAAGATATTTATCTTTATAAGTGAAGAATCAATTTTCATTTTGGAGCCTTAGGTGATCACTGCAACTTATTTCCATTCTATTTCTCTTTGTAAATCCAGTTGTTGCCTATTCTCAAGCTGATGACAGAAGAAGAGAGGCCCCTCCTTTAAAGTGAATTCTTTAAGTCTCCTTGGAATACCCATGTAGAAAAGGTACTTTTAACTAAACACCTACATAGTAGAGCTGCTAAAACATTTTACAAATATGGAAGGCTGACAAATCTGTTTCAACGAAGTTGTGAGCTGTAAGTTTCTGTGATTCAAGTTCTGAGGGAACATGACAAAACCTGACCTGCCTTACTCTAAAAAAAAGCAGTTTTTAAATGCCATTTTAAGTACCATTTTCTTCTCAAAAATCAATCAAAAGCTTTTTAATTCTAACATGGAATAAAAACAAATTTTGAAATCCAAGAAACTTCTATAAAACAGCACTGCTATTCCCCTTCTCAAATTCTTTGGACTAGTTGAAAAACCATTTTCACTTTAGCAGGTTCCCGGTATAATTTTTCCCCAATATATTGAGAGGGTAGACCTTTTCTTATTTTTTTTTAGTACAGAAAGGTTTCCAGTTATAAAATTAATTGATTGCTTGCCAACATGCATCTAAAGCCAAATATTTGTGCAATTCAACATAAATTCACCACTGCATCTTGCTATGTGTCACTGAGCTCTGTAGTCCAATTTTAAAGGCATATTTGATGAAGCTGATGTGCATATTTTCATCCCACACATACAAATTCATCATGAGAATGATTGCCTTCAGCAAACAAAATAACACATGCAACATTACAAATATAGATATACCTTCCTTATATAGAAAATATATATGGAAGGAAAATATAGAAAGAACAAAATGAAAGACACAATGGCAGTGAAAAATCTGCCTGAAATTCAAGGTTCTGAAATCTGTCTTATCTGTGTCAAAAGAAGAATGGAGAGTGAAGGGGAAAAAAATAAAAAAAAAACATTATTAGAATTATACATAACTCAATCTGACAATCTAAAAGAAAAAAAAAAAAAAA
>VZRH01002024.1:48930-72622 GCA_013397555.1 Urocynchramus pylzowi
AAAATAAAAAAAAAAAAAAAAAAAAAAAAAAAAAAAAAAAAAAAAAAAAACAAAAAAAAAACAAAACAAAACAAAACAAAACAAAACAAAACAACCCCTACAGAATTAATGAAATTATAGTTTTTGATCATCAGAGAAGCAAGGAGGGAGGCCAGCAGAACTGCCACCTTGGACTTCCAGAGGGCAGATTTTGGCCTGTTGACTGGTTCAGAGGCATCAGGAGGGAGCCCTGTGGGTTGAAGGGGTCTAGGAATTCTGGACAGTCTTCAAGAAAGAAATCTTAAAGTTGCAGTATCAGTCCATCCCCTTGTGCAAAAAGATGTGCTTTGGGGAAGAAGACCAGCTGGAAGATCTGGTTGATCTGCTGAATCAGAAGAAGAAGCTCTGGTGGAACAGAGCTTTGGCTGGAACTCAGAGAAAAAAATAGTGTATGAACTTTGGAAGAAGGGTCAGAAAACTCAGAAGAACTTCAGAGATGTTGTGAGGTTTTGCAGGGAGAAAATGATAAGGATTGAAGCCCAAACAGAACTAAATCCAGCAACTGCTGTAAAAGATAATACAAAGGTTTCTGTAAATGCATTGGCAACAAAAGGACAATCTCCATCCTTTACTGGATGCAAGGGGAAATATAATGACAAAAAATGAGGAAAAGGGTGAGGTACCCAGTTCTTTCTTTGCCTCAGTCCTTAATAGCAAGGCCATTTGTTCTCCTATATCCAGCCCTCTGAGCTGGAAGACAGGGACAGAATGAAATCCCCATAATCCAAGGGGAAATGGTCAGTGACCTGCTTTGCCATTTAGGCTGGACAAGTCCATGGGGCTGGAAGGAGCACCCATGTGCTCCTCCTGAAGTGCTCACCAAGACACTTTCCATCCTTTACCAGCACTCCTGGTTAACTGTGACGGTCCAAGATGACTGGAGGTCTGTAGAAGTGACAAGAGCAGAAGAAGGATCTGAGGAATTACAGTCCTGTCATCCTGACCTCAGTGCCTGGGAAGGGCTGGGAAGAGATCAGCCTGAGTGCCATAACAAAGCAAAAGAGGAGATCAGGCCCAGCCGTAACTAGTTTATGAAAGGCATGTCCTTGACCAACTTGATCTCCTTCTATGACCAGGTGACCCACTCAGTGGATGAGGGAAGGGTGTGAATGTGTCTGCCTGGAAAGTCTTTGACTCAGTTTTCCTCAACACTCTCATGGAATAACAGGCTAGTTATGACTTGGACAGCCACACTGTTAACTGAGTAATAAACTGGCTGGATGGCCAAGCTCAGAGAATGGTGGTGGATGGAGCTACATCCAGATGGTGGCCAGTCACCAGTGGTGCTCCCCAGGGCCAAGTGTTGAGGCCAGGCCTGTTTAATATTGACAACCTGGACAAGCAGATGGAGTTCACCCTCTGTCAATTTGCAGACAGCACTAAACTGGGAAGTGTTGATCTGCTGAAGAGTGGAAACACTCTGCAAGGAGATCTGGACAGGCTGGATTGATGGGCCAATGCAAAGTTTATGAGGTTCAAACAGTCCAAATGCCAGGCCCTGCCCTTGGCTCACAACAACCCCAGGCAGTGCTACAGACTGGGGCAGAGTGGCTGGGAAACTGCCCAGTGTAAAAGGACCTGGGGGTGCTGGTTGGCAGTGACTCAGCATGAGCCAGAGTGTGCCCAGGGGGCCAGGAAGGCCAATAGCAACCTGGTTTATATCAGGAATAGTGTCCCCAGCAGGACCAGGGCAGTGATTGTCCATCTGTACTCAGCATTGGTGAGGCCACACCTTCAATCTTGTGTCCAGTTCTGGACCACTCAATTCAGGAAGGACATTGAGGTGCTGGAGCATGTCCAGAGAAGGGAACAGAGCTGGTGAAGGGTCTGGAGCACAAGTCCTATGAGGAGCAGCTGAGGGAGCTGGGGGTACTCACCCTGGAAAAAGCAGGCTCAGGGGAGACCTTGTCCATACCTGAAACTTGCAGTGAGGTGGGGGTGGGTGTCTTCTCCCAGGTAGCAAGTAACTGGATGAGAGAATGTAGCAGGGGAGGTTTAGATTGGATATTAGGAAAAATGTCTTCACAGAAAGGGTTGTCAAGCATTGGAATAGCCTGCACAGAGAAGTGGTGAAATCACCATCCCTGTAAGTGTTCAAAAAGTGTGTAGATGTGATGCTTTGGAACATGGTTTAGTGGTGGNCACCCTGGAAAAAGCAGGCTCAGGGGAGACCTCGTCCATACCTGAAACTTGCAGTGAGGTGGGGGTGGGTGTCTTCTCCCAGGTAGCAAGTAACTGGATGAGAGAATGTAGCAGGGGAGGTTTAGATTGGATATTAGGAAAAATGTCTTCACAGAAAGGGTTGTCAAGCATTGGAATAGCCTGCACAGAGAAGTGGTGAAATCACCATCCCTGTAAGTGTTCAAAAAGTGTGTAGATGTGATGCTTTGGAACATGGTTTAGTGGTGGGCTTGACAGGGCTGGGTTAATCATTAGACTTAAAAGTCTTAAAGGTCTCTTTCAACCTGAATAAGACTATGATTCTACAAGCTATTTGAAAAGTCGAATCTAATTGGCAAGCCATTCCCTTTTCAAGTTGGTTGAGGATCTTTATTGTTTTTCAATACACTTTCACTGACTAAATATATTCCCCTGTGCTCCTGCAAGTTTCAGGCAACAGTGTCCTGGATGAATGTTATTCTAGAAAGACTACTGCTAATTTGTGGTCTTTCTCTTATTGATTTTAATTTATTCCCTGGGTGTTTCATTAAGAGACTGCAAGTTCTGAAAATATTAATAGAGGTTTAAATAAGACTAGTTTCCTCCCATTGGTCTCTCCTATCTCAGCCATTCAATCTTTTCACCTAATTTGATACACAGCTGTAAATGTACTTTTCATGCATGTTGCTTTTCCAAATTTTTTCCTAGTAAGACTGCACATCACAGAAGCAAACACACACAAATAAAAAGGACAATTCCTCATCTATGGTAGGTCAGCAAAACTTACTTAGGTGACTTAGATTTCCAACACTGAGTAATTTTGTATACACCAAAACATCATTTGTGATGCAAGAAGGCAAGACTGATTCTATTTTGTGTTTCACCTCTGTCTTAATACTCCCCCTCTCTACCAGCTTTCAGGGCTAAGCTGTAGTATACAATGATACCCTTTGGGATAAGAAGCCACGCTCTTCCTTTGACTTTTATCCCAGAAAGTGAATGAAAATGCAAAGAGCTCCAGTTTGGTACTCAGCACATGCTGCACAACACATTACCACAGCCAGCCCAGCACTGCAGAGGAGCAAGCCCAGTCTCTTGTGCCAGCAAAGAGAGAGCTCTCAGCTGTGATAAGTGCAGGCTCAACAAAAAAAGTCTTGTCACAGCAAACAGCCCATTCTAGGAACAGTGCTGGATTTGGGGACAGGGAGTGGGGTAAGGGGGAACATCTTCCTTCATTTTGAGGTACTTCTAGTGCATTCATGGGTGTGTAAGAACATCTATCAAGAACAGATCCAGTCATAATAGGACATAAATGATGGAGAAAATTAAGCTGCTCAGTGATTTATTACTCAGCCCATTAAAAAAAAGTCACATCAGGTTCATAGTTTGAATTTATCTCACTTCAGAGTCCAATAACTTGCTTTGTCTGCTAAATTTGAAAAAGCATCTGCTTCAGACTTCTTCTTTATGTATTTTATAACATAACTTCTCTTGAACCCCTTGTTCCCAAGTCAGACTGAGTTTAAATCTGTTGTGATAAGCAGAATACTTCAGACTTTGACTAATTTTTATAGCTCTTTCCTGAACCTTTTCAGGTATGATAACCTCCCTTTAAAGGTGCAAATATTAATTTTGAAGACAGTGTTTCATTAATTAGTGGTAGCTAGCAATGTTCTGAATCAATGGTTTTCCTTTGGAGAATGCTATTTGCTGAAACCAAGCAATTGTAATAATGCATCTGGTGTGTCAAATCTTTCAAAAAATCTGATTTTCCCTGTGAGGATTTTTTGCTGGCTGCTGCAGAATCAGAACCTATGGACTTCTAATACCACCACCTCAAGCATTCATAATTTTTTAGTGGCAAAATGAATTGTAGCCTCAAATTCAGTCAAAACTTCCTGCTCAGTGATAACAAATGAGACAGCTCAGTCTTATTTCCTGGAAGGAAATGAGGCTTTTCATTTTTTCAGGCTATTAGTTTCCAGCTGGTCATAAATAAGTGCCAGAATTTTTCTGGGATGTGTACCTTGGTTTATTTACCTGCATAATCAGATTTGTTCTCTCTCTTGCACTGGTTATAGGTGATTACTGAAAGATACTTCATTCTTTTCTAGCATCTGTGATACCAGCTTTAAAAACTGCACATACAATTTTCTATGCATCCCCATTTCTCCTGAGGACAAACTGGACCAATGTGCTGAAGAGATGAGAAGTTTGTTCAGTAGTTGAAATACCTTTTATTGATCTGAATCTATCTAATCAGAGGCTACACTTACCTCAGACTTAAACAGGAGATAATTTTTAATGTCCCCCTGTTAAGTAAGGACTGTATCAACCCTTTGGATGGGAAAAGTGATATATCCAGCTGGTAAATCCTCCTGATGATTTTGATGACAAAAGGCAGGGTTCCACAGGACTTTATCCTGATAACATCTGTTCCACAGCAGAGCATTCCTCCTCCTCCCTTGCATGACTGCACCATGAGCCACCAGAATAAACTCATGCCACAAGCTGAGTTACACTTCTTCTCTGTTAAAAAAAACATTAGAACCAACAAGCTCTGCTTCAGATTGCTTTAAACTGCCATTGAACCGCATTTTCAGGCTGTCATTCAACCACATTTGTTTTCTATAACAGTATCTCTGCTTCAATGGCTTCACCTTTTCCCCCCTTACCTCAGCACTGCCCACTCAGGTATCCCAGTATCTGTGCAGCTAGGCAGTGACTCAGAGAACTGACCAGGTTAACAATAACTGGAAAAAGGTTATAACTGATCATCATCTGATGCAGCTCACTCCTGCTGCAGAAGTTGTATTAGGTACAGAAGTAGGAGGAGAAGGAAGAGTGCCAGGAATAATTGACCTGAAGAAGGAAAGTGGACTGTGACACCACTGAATGAAGTGTTGTCAGCCTACATTCAGTGAGAACAACTTTGTGTGACACTCCTCCAGCCACTGAACTCTGTTTTATTTATTCCTGCAATCAATATATATCAATATATATCACTAACCAGGATATTTTGTATAGGTTTTCTGTGGTTCAGCTTTGTGCTAGTTTCAGCTGGGGGAGAATTAACTGTCCTCACAGTGGCTGGTATGGGGCTGTGTGTGGATTTGTGCTGAGCACAGGGTTGATAATACAGAGATATTTTTGTTATTACTGAGTGGGCCTTACACAGAGCCAAGGCCTTCCCTGCTTTTTGCACTGCCGCACTGGTGAGGAAGCTGGGGGTGCATGGGAGGGTGGGAGGAGACACAGCCAGGACAGGTGACCCAAACTGTCACCCAAAGGGGTGTTCCAGACCATGTGACATCATGCTCAGTGTATAAAGTGGGAGGCAGAAAAAGGAAGTGGTGGCCTTTGTCTTCTCGAGTCATAGCTATGTGTGATGTGGCCCCGCTCTCCTGGAGATGGCTGAGCACCTGCCTGCCCATGGGAAGCAGCAACATAATTCCTTGTTTTGCTTTGCTTGTGTGTGGCTTTTGCTTTCCCTATTAAACTGTCTTATCTCAACGCATGCCTTTTTCAGCTCTTACCCTTCCAGTTTTCTCCCTGATCCTGCAGGTGGGGGAGTGAGTGAGTGGCTGTATGGGGCTTGGCTGCTGACTGGGGTTAAACCACAGCAAGGCTGTAAATGGCTCCAAGTCAAAATGTCACTGGATATTTGAAGGAAAATTCTCTCTGGGTAGGTTGAGTTATCTCTTCTGTCAACAAGACTGTACATAGCAAAAACCCCTGGTTCTCAGTTGCCTCTTCTGGCTAAAGACCTAGCAAGTACAGAAAATCTAGATTTGCCCATGGTAATCAGGTGATACCTACTGATGATATATATATATATTTTTTATATGACTCTATCATCTCTATTAACCCTAACCCTTCCCAGCTTGGTGATTCATGCAGAATTAAATGCCCATCAGTAATTTTTCCCATAATCAATCTGAACATTCTCCATTTACCACAGCTAGAACTGCTTCTAGGAAAATCCTTAGTTGGAGAGTTTGCTCCTTCATTACACTTAGTGTACTTAGTGTAATTTTAGACACTCTGGAAGTAGAGGAAGACAATTTCATTAATTAAATGTCCACTGAATTGAGATGTCCACAAAAGGGCCATAAAAATTATCAGAGAGCTGGAACACTTGTCCTGTGAAGAAAGGCTGAGAAAGTTGGGGTTTTTCAACCTGCAGAAGAGAAGGCTCAGGGGTGACCTTTTAGCAGACATTTAGAGGGGGCTTTAAAGAAAGATGGGGACAAACTTTCTAACAGGGCCTGTTGTGGTAGGACAAGAAGTAATAAACTAAAATTGGGTAGATTTAGGCTAGATATAAGAAAGAAATTTTTTATTCTGAGAATGGCAGAACACTGGAGCAGGTTGCCCAGCAAGGTGCTGGATGCCCCATCCCTGGAAACATTTAAGGCCAGGCTGGCCAGGGCCCTGAGCAACTTGATCTAGTTGAAGATTATCCTGCTCATTGCAGGGGGTTGGACTAGATAACCTTTAAATGTCCTTTCCAACCCAAACTATTCTATGATTCTGTGATTCTATGAACTTGAAGAGTTATCTCACCTCCTGTCAAAATCAGCAAGATTTAAGAGCACTTAGCACTTGCAAACAGCTCATAAAATCAGCTCCCAAGTTAGAAGTCATTTCCCTTTGTTACACTATTTATGTGAACTTGGCTGCAGATAATAATTATGATAATCACAGAATCATTCAGGTGGAAGGGACCTCAGAAGGTCTCCACTTCAACCTCTTGTTCCAAGCAGGGTAAGCCATCAGATCAGATCTGATCAGGTCCTAATACTGGGTACCAAAGCAGCTCTGATAAGTGGTTGATATTTTCTTGTTTCTCATAGTATTTCCAGAATTCTTTCTTTATTAATAGAAGGTGAGTGGTTCCATAACCAGTCCATGCGTAATGTTCCATTACACATACTCTCAATATTTCAGTATTGTCTAAATGAAGAGAAAAATATCAATGAAATCAGGCATAGATTGTTTTTTTTCCTCTTGTGCATTTTGAGAATCAAGGTTGTTCTGCCTGATGTGCATGATTTTTCATAAAGTTGTGTTGAAATACAAAAACAACATAACCTAGTGGCCAACGAGCCAATTGCAAGGAAAGAAAGTTTGAGGTGAAAGCTGTAAATCCCCTGAAACATGAATTCTCTTAAAGGTTCAACTGTTCCTATCTTTCATTTGCTTGTGTCCTGCTCAGCTTGAAAGAGTTTTCTGGTGGAAAAAAAAAAAAAGGACATTAAAAGAATGCTAAAGAAAGATTTATGTGCTTCTCTTCAAAGCATATTTTCCTGGTATTACCCAATTCAAATTCAATTTCACTCAACTCCCACATGCTCCAGTTCACTACCCTCTTTCAATGCCTTTTCAGCAGAGATGTCTTACACTGGACTGAAGCTACCTTCTATTGCTGTAGCAGTGTTAAGTCTAGAATTACAGCACCATCCACAAATCATTTGTGTGTGGGACTGTTCACTAGCCCTGTGGCCAACTGGCATAGAACAGCCCATGTTCCTGTCAAACACTATTCCAAGATGTGCAAAGATGTCTTGACTAGCTATTGATAATGGTTCCTGACCCAGGCTAACTTCTGAAAAGTTGGTTCATGGGAAATATTTGAGAGCATAAAGGCTGATCTGGACCCAAAGCTTTCTAGGGAATGTTCTGGCAATAAAACAGTACATACATTTCAGTTGGGGTTCTGGGGACAGACCTCGGGAATGTCTATAATTAACTTAAACAGTGACAAGGAAATGTCATAACAGCAAGGAAAAGAGTGGAGGAATAGACTACTGTTCATGTCCCTGTTTACTTCTTTTGAGCTTTGGCTGGAAATTGACTCTGCTACACTTAGGAAAAGTTGAACTCAGCACAAACCTGGCAGTTTTGTCTGTAGTGCACTCGACCTTTGTCACACCTTATCTGTCCAAACTTCCTGAACCTGGACAAAGACCTGCAATAATTATGAGGCGAGGCCAAGAGGACTAGGTTTGTTCACCCTTGAGAAAGATAAAGGGAGCTCTTAACCACAATAAATATTGAATAGAAGGATACAGAAAGGACAGAGGCAAAATCTTTTTGAAGTACCCGGTGATAGGAAAAGACACAAAGGAGACAGGCTGGAAGTTCTACTTACATGCAAGGAAAAACTCTTACAGCAGAAGTGTGGTCAAACACTAGACCAGGTTGTCCACAAAGGATTCATAATCTCCATCCTTGAAGATACTACTCCAAAAATAGATGGACAAGCCTAGAGAAGTCTGACCTAGATTAACCTGCTTCCAACAAAGCTAGGTGACTGCCAGGGATCCTTTTCAGCTCAAATTTTCCAATTGCTTTACAGTTCTAAGAAAGAAACAAAACTTTCTAGGTCCACTCTTAAGGAAGACCTGGAGCTTTGGAGAAAATAGTTTTTAGTATATGCTTGAGGGTTTAAAATAAAAGAACAGGTATGTTGTTTCAGGAGTGAAACATAAAAAACACACATAAAAAATTATTCATTTATCTCTAGTTCTCTTGTTTCATAAGATTACACTTATGTGTGCACAAGCTTACTCTTCTCTATTGTTTGGACTTAGAACTGTCTGATATCTCTTTTGGAATTAGAGCTCTATTGTGTATATCACATTTCTAAGATAACCTTCATATCTTTCCATCCCACCAACTCTCCAGGTGTTTCTAAATTTACTTAGAATCCACCACCTTTCCTTCTTTAAATCTTCATTCTTCTCCCTGATGACATGTACATATATTTGGGGTACAGGTTTCTGTTTGCTTATCTGTCCCCATGATATCTTTCAACATAAATTGTGGGTCCTGTGGTTCCTGAAATTGTCACAATGATAGTCCAGTAGGGCCCTTCCTCCCTAAACCAAAGATCTACAGAGTGAACAGTGCTGTACAGAACCCAATACCCAGCCTTCCTCCAGATCTCCCTAAAATTTCCTGATTTGGAATTCATTACTTTTAGTAATTTTTTACCCATTAAATTCCTTAGTCCCACTGCCTTGAAAATGACATCAAATTTGAAAGTAGTCTTTGAGACAGGAAGACAGATGAACACTAACTCTGGAGTCATTATTTTCATGGGCATTCATTAAAAACACTTTTAAGATACCAGTACTGAAATTACTCTCCACTTGCAGATACTGCAGTAATGAAGCAGCACTCTGGTGTGAGTACACACAAGAGAGGCCCTCCCCCAGGTCTATGTTTTGCGCCAGTTACCCATGCATTTTTCATTATCATTTATTTTTATTACCAAGCCTATCCCTGACTGCCAGTCAGTCAGCCTGCATGTAGACAGTGTGCTACTCCCACAGACAAGAAAGTCAGAAGAATTTTAAATAAGCACTTTTTAAAGTGTTAACCTAATTCCCAAAATGCTACTGTGGATAGCTAGAGTGCATCCACCTACCCAATTTCGTACCCAGGAGGGAATTTCCATCATGACAAATGTCTCTCCATAGATGATAAACTGCCTTGCCATGTGTTTCCACGCATGTTTATTCATTCATATGTGTTTATTGATTCAGGTCCACACAACCGATTTTTTGTCTCCAGTTGTGAATGTGGTTTGGCTGGAAAAGCTTAGTTCACACAAATCTCTAAACATCTGTTCAAGTTTTTCTTATTCCCAACCCCCATCTATTATAAATTCTAGGTACACACTATGGAAAGTTTACTGTATCTTTATCAAATAGGAAAGAGGAAAAAAACACAAATAAACAAACAAAAACAACAAAGGGAATCTCACAACTAAACAAAAAATTCCCACCAGCTTTCTTAATGTAAAAAAAAATTCAGCTCCATATAAAATAACCAACTTCAGGCACCAGCAGTTGAATCAAATACTATTTAAGTCTGGAAAGACAGAATTTAAGATGGATACAGGTGGTGTTCAGGCCTCAGTGCAAAAGTGAACATCATTCATTATGAAAATTTGTCTTGAGTCATTACAAAGTTTGTGTATTAGTAGGCAGATCTAGGTCAAATGTTCCCATGAGCTGGGCTGCTAATGAAACAGGTTGAAATCTAGTTGCATTTTCATTATAATTTCCATACATTTTTTATGAAATCTTGTTCATGACCAGTAGAAAACCCACCACAGTCTTTTTAGTAGAAGTACTCATCAAACTGAGATTAAAAGATAGGATTAAGTGTTTTACTTTACTGTATTGATAAACTTTTTGGGTTTATTTTTTCCCCATTTAAAATAAAGCTTACAGCATGAGAACATATTGCATTATGTCCATTATATCTTTATTGAGGTCAACTCTCTGTTCCTGAAAGCACAACTTTCAGGTGCTTCAGAGACAAATGTCCATCTGTCTTACTCACTAGCATCTTCTGCTGCAGGATGTTCCATCTCAAGGCATTGCAGAACTGTACTCCAAGAAACTCAAAAGATCTCAGCCTCCTGTTTTGTCAAGGGAAAATAAAAAAATTAATAAAAAAAAAAAAAACAAAAAAACAAAAACAACAACAAACCAACACCAAACAAACCAAAACCAACAAACCAGCCAGCCAGTCACTTGTTTTTCACACAGCACTGTTTGAGTGCCTCATGGTATCTAACGTATTTATAGAACAGATCAATACGGGGGGCAGATGTGCTACTGCTATCCAAGCTGGCAGCTGAAGTACAGACTTCTTTTTTGGTGTTGAGAAACTTATCAGAAAAAAAAAAAAGTAATCAAAAAGANCAAAAACAACAACAAACCAACACCAAACAAACCAAAACCAACAAACCAGCCAGCCAGTCACTTGTTTTTCACACAGCACTGTTTGAGTGCCTCATGGTATCTAACGTATTTATAGAACAGATCAATACGGGGGGCAGATGTGCTACTGCTATCCAAGCTGGCAGCTGAAGTACAGACTTCTTTTTTGGTGTTGAGAAACTTATCAGAAAAAAAAAAAGTAATCAAAAAGAATTGTTTTACCACTGAATTCTACTACCATTCCCCTGAAGTTGTCAACATCATTAATGATGTTTTATATAGTACCTCATGTAACAGGAACCATCAGGTCTCAATACAACTATGATAGCTGAAATGTTCTGGAAAATATTAAAATATCTTTATCCTAAAAGGAAGCAACACATCCCAGTTACCACATAATTTTCACTTTGCTCCTATTACCTTAGGTAATAAAAAAGAACAGTTCTCAAACTGTCAACATGCTGTATGGAACAATGGCAACAGGGTGAAAGAGGCTCCCATTCTAAGGACACCTGCACATCTGGCATAAACTGTTAGATACTTAAATACTGGGAGAAGAACTGAGCCAAGAGAAACTGCTGAACTTGCTCTTGGCATCTCACCAAGGGCCCCCCACTACTACATCTTCTGATTCCACAGTGGAGCTTGGGTAGAAGTCAGGAGCTGTTACCACGTGCTTCCCTCTGTTTTCCAAAGTGTCTAGTATCCATTTTAAGGTTTTAACAAAATAATGATTTTGGTATTCATCTGTTGCTGCTGTTTCAATTATCACTGTTCCTACTTATGTATGGGATAGAGTTTTTATAAACTGACTGCTTTAACAGAGAACAATGTATCAACAGCAAAGTGACAGCCCACAATGCAACAGCAAAACCTGGTGGTGCAAGAAATCAATTAAACAGCCTCTTGCAAAAAGCATCCACAGTATGACATGTCAGAAGAAGGGGAAGTGTAGTGAGTACAGTTAGTCTTATGTGAAATCTGGTAGGATAGCACAGTACAGGGCAAGATCAGCTACTGAAAACAGGTCACTAAGGTGAGACTTCGCAAAAGCAAAGACGCATTCTGCTACTGCCCCCTCATACTCATTTACAAAGTCTGGCCACTGAAGATCTCTTTCATATTTCATGAAAGCTTTCCCACATGCAGGGAAAAGAAAAGAAATTGAGAGGTAATTCATTCTTTATGACACTTGACACTTCAAAAATCATGGAATTCTCTCATGGATGGAGTTAACACTAACTTCAAAGTCACCTCACCACACAAAAAAATTAAATTACAGAATCCAGTCTTACAGAATGCTGTTCATTGAGTATGGTGTGCTTGCTTCATATTGAACAAGGAATCAAGTGAAAGAATGCGAAACACTCAAGAGGAAAGCTGCTAACATATTTTCAGTGTGTCAAAAATGTTGTTTGCCTGGTCCCCATAAAACATAAAAAGTTCTAGACTATTTTCAGGGATATGAGAAAAAGTCATCAAACAATGAAACAACAGAAAACCCCTACAGAATAATAACCCAAATGTCATTTCTTTATTTTTTTATTGAGTGTAATTTGTCTAGCTTTTTTACTTTTTTCACCCATTAAACACGTTAGAAGACTGGACTGCAAATCCCCTTTTCTTTTAAAGAAGACACAATAGCTTTTGAGCATACAGTTTTGACCTTATCCAATTTTTTACCGCCTATTTGCTATTTCTAAAGCATTATTCATTGCCCATTATTATACTAATAAACTTTATTATCTTTTATAAAGCCACCAATGGTTACATGCTTGAATGGGCCTCAGAAAAGAAAGCTATAACATAACAAGGTAAACCTAATAAAACATTCTTTGTTCTCAAAGTGTATTTGTGATAATGGACCATTACCTTTTATTTATTATTCACATAAATGTATGATGGGATTTATACCCTCTCCAGTAATACTGTCTCAACTTGCAGAAGCAATCCAAAATTTTTTTTCTTGAATATTTGGTCTCTAGTAAGAAGATAAAGAATATATTAGGGAAAAAAATATTCAAATTTTTCCAATTTTATAATTTTTATAGTCTCAGAAACTGCATGTAAGTACACTCATCTAAGAGCTTAAGTCACCTTTCCTAGTTTCATACTGAGCTAATACTACCAACTTAAGTCACTTAAATATGTAATAAGAAGAAGATTTTAGAAGGTGAAAAATGGTATTGTTTGGACCCTTGAAATTCTGTTGAAATGTACTGGGATGTTACTATGCCTGTAGTTTTATATCAGAAACCATTATTAGACCCTGTATGCATGCAACACAGGTGAAATAAAGAGCATAACTAAGAAACTTATAAAAAACATCCATGGAGTATGTAGCTCTCATTTCATTATGTCAAGGGCTGTCCTGACACATGCCTATATACAACTTAGTAACTCCATATAGATGTTTTTCCTATATAGCTATATAACCTCTTTCTTTGTCATATAATTTCTTAAATTTGTTTATTTTAATTAAGTTCAAAATCCTCTTCCACTTAGGTCTGTTAAGTATCTTTGTACTAGAAAGATTTAAGTCTAAGTTGCCTCTGTTGTGTCAAACAGATATGAAATACTTCAGTGGAGGTCCATTCAAACCACAAGATCTTCTGTCACCCAAGACCACTGGAGGAAGAAACAAAATAAAAACCAAACTAAAAGACCCAAAACAGTACCACAATAAAATCAACAAAACCAAACATACAGCTCAAAATACACTACTTCACAAAAGCCTTTTTCTCTGTGGTACAAAAAATCAGAAATTAGATTTTTAACCAGAACTATAGGTCAAACCTGTAAAAAACACCTGGGAAGACCACCAGATTTAGCAGACTAGACCTTGCTTGGGCTGCACCTCTGCTCACCATGATACTCCATAACTTCTACAAAGGCAGGACAGACATTTCAACAGACACCAGGAATCTTCCAAAATGCAATAAAACTAAGCTCCAAGGGGTACATAATCACACTTCTGACCTCCTTTTGTCCTACACCTAGTCATGCTTTCTCTGTCAAAATAGTGGTGTGGGATGAGCTTGTAAACAAGAAACTAATGGCTCAGAACAACTCTGTGTTAAGGACAAATTTCCATTGAGCTCACCATAAGCAGTTTTATTTTTCTGACATGAGTGCCAGCATAACATTTCCATCAGTGTCATACTGAAAACCAGTGCTAAGCAGGGATAAGACATGCTGATTTGAACCAACACTTTTCACCAGTATTGTGTACAACAGAGGCCCAGGAACACTCATGAAATACAAGACAACCATTTTCTGCAATCTGATATACTGATACAATAGCAGTAGGCTCAGATCATAGTTTCAAATAGTATACATCAGTTAGGCAAGTAACACGTTGTAAATTATTCTTGGCCTAAGCCTATAAAAGTCTTCCTAATGTTCAGGCCGCCTTCCTTTTGAAAAGCACATGGTATTTCTCTGGTTAGCATCCATTAGTTGGATAGAACTTGGTGGGAATTATGATGTCCCTGTAATATCTTGTTATTCATGTTAACTCTGTGTGTGCTGGTTCTCCCTTTAGAGGTAGCCATGGGAAATACCTCACTATACAATTAATTTCTATTGAACATTGTAGTAGTACATTTATTTTTCATAAGCTGCATAGGACGAAGGATAGAAAGCAATAGGTTGTCTCTCTGATCAGACAGCATGACATGTTTTAGAATCTCAGCCTTTCTCTACTTGGACCATTTTTTAATGCATTCTATATAACAACATTTTCCAGAATATCTTTTTATTTTGTAAGTCTTGAGATAAGAGACAATCATTCTTCACACTTACGTAAATTGTTCTATTAGGTAAGTACCCTAACTATCAAAAGTTCAGCTACCAGACACACACATCACAGTCAAATTCTCTCCTGAGTGGGTAGAGAACCTAAATTAAATAAAAACTTTGTCTGTCACTATTTTTTTTCTTTTAGATTCACATCAGTGTTTCTCCTAATTATTATAAGTTATTCTTCTATATGCTAAGTAGACTCTAATAGGATCTGAGATGCAAATATGTATACTTATTATTATAGAAAAGTAACATTATTTTTAAATTATTTAGGTTAGTAAGTACACAAAGAACTTTCCACTCTTCTGATCCAGGGAACACAACATAGCAATGAATATTATCAAATCAATATTCTTTGAAATTTCTGCTATTCACTCATGTCAGCAACTGTTTACCCAAATGATGGTACAGTGTCATAATCTGCACGTGAATTATTTAGCTTTATTAAGCTCATTCTTAGAATATTCAGAAAGGGCTGCCAACTGGCAGTATTCTCAGAGATGCTCTGTCTTTGTCATAGGCCAAAAAACTGCCCACGTTTATTAACAGAAATAACAATTTAAAGACATATATTGTCCACATGTTAAAATTATTTGACGTTAACTTCCTAGTCATCATAACCAATCCCAACTCTAACATGATTTTTAAAAAATCAAGTGAGGCACTTACCAAAGCTGTAATTTCAGGGTTGGACCAGGGCTGACTGTGTCCCCAGCTCCTTAGGAAATCTGTTAGGAAACCACACTAAGTATCAGATTCTCAGGCTGAAGGTCTCATTCTGAATCATCCCGAGAAGCAACTACAAAGAACTGTGTGAGATAAACTGCTCATGACACTGCTGATTTCCCTTTATAGAGTTACAATCAGCATCCTTTGGGGAAAATGCCATTGGAATCCCAGAATCATTCAGGCTGCAGAGGACCTTGGGATGCCCTGTTCAAAGCAAGACAATAACTGAATTCAGAACATACTTGGGGCTTTGTCTAGTCTGGTTCTGAAAGGCAATTGAGCCCTCAAGCTTATGAACTGCACCTTCTGTTTCTGTGTCATCTGCAAATTTGATGGGGCTCCTTTCTGTTTCCAGCTAATTTATAAAGATATTAAACAAACAAGGTCCCAGAATAGACCCTGGGGGACTTCACCTCTAACCAGCCTTCAGGCAGAGTAGAAACTATTGATTACTAACTTTTGAGCCCAGTCTTTTTTTAACTTATTAATTCTTTGTAGCCATTTTGCAGAATGCTAACCAAGGTCAAATTTAACATTATTTAGCTCAAGAGAACTGTAGGGCTATCAATGGAGAGTTTATTTCCTCCAAGTGACCATATGCTGTGAAACTGTTCTAATTTACAATGCAGACTGAACTGATGCCTGCTGCTCGGAGGACTGAGTAAGTATGAAAATGGCCCTAAGAAGAACTAAATTCATTCAATTAAATGTTTAGGAAAATGAAGAGTTTTGATCTTTCAGCAGCTTAATAATTCAGGATATTTTTCCAGTGTGTTCTGGTGGTCTACACAGTATGATCACTGTCCAGAAGACCAGGAGGGAGTTAAGAGTAGAAACTGACTCAGATGCTAATAGCTGTGTGGACCTGGTGCTAAGTGAGCAAAGTTGGAGTAAATTCTTCTTTACTGCCAACACCCAGAACAGAGCACACTGATCACCCACAGAGACATTTGGGAAAGCAAGAAAATACTGTTGGCTGACAGTAGCTTAGAAGATAGCTTATGAGATGATAGAAGGCAAGTGGGGAGAAAATCAAAGAATTAGGATACAGAGAAAGAAGGGAGAGATAGAAGAATCATAGAATATGCTGAGTTCAAAGGGACCAAGCAGGATCATTGAGTCCAACTCCTGGCCCTCACAGGACACCCCAAAAATCCCATTATGGGCCTAAGAGCATTGTCCAAATGCTTCTGGAACTCAGAGAGGCTGGTGTTGTGACCACTTCCCAGAGGGGCCAGTTCCAGTGTCCAACCACCCTCTGATGAAAAACATTTTTCTGATATCCAACCTAAACCACCCCTGACTCAGCTTCATGACATTTCCTTGTGTCCTGTTACTGCTCACGAGAGTGGTGAGGTCTGTACCTGCCCCTCCAGTTTCCCTCACAAGGAAATTGTAACTGCAGTGAGGTCTCCTCTCAGTCTCCTCTTCTCCAGGCTGAACTGACCAAGTGCCCTCAGCTGCTCCTCATACACCTTCCCCTCCTGACCCTTCACCGTCCTCATGGCCCTCCTTTGGACATTCTCTAATAGTTTAATGGGTTTTTTATATTGTGGCACCCAGAACTGCCCCCAGCACTCGAGGTGAGGCCTCCCCAGTGAGAGCAGAGTGGGACAATCCCCTCCCTGGCCTGGCTGGCCATGCTGGGCCTGATGCCCCCCAGGACAGGGTTGGCACTCCCAGCTACCAGGGCACTGCTGGCTCACATTCAATTTTCTCTTCATCAGGACCCCCAGCTTCCTTTCCACAGTGCTGCTCTCCAGCCTCTCATTCCCCAGTCTACACACACAGCCAGGGTTGCTCCATCCCACATGCAGAACCCAGCACTTGCTTTTAAACTTTATACTGTTGGTAAGACAGACACAAAGATTCAGGAAGGGCAAAGTATGGTGAATTTTAGGCTCTTTCACAGACTTTTTCTTCTATCTGTTAGTGTATTGTACAGCTTTTCATCGTTTCTTGTAGTGGAAATACCTTTATTTTAACTTTTAATGCCAGTTTGTAATTTCCAGTTTTTCTTGAGAATCAGCACAGATCCCAGTGATGGGTTGGACCCAGGATACGGTTGACGAAGATTACTTTGCAGGGCCAAACATACCCTCTTATTTGCAGTATTTCACTCTTCATTGTCTTGGAGGGTAGATCCAAGAAGACAACTTTTACATCAGCTTTATGCCCAGCACTTGCACACAACAAAGTAATCAAGCTTTTGGAATAACAGTAGAGAAATTCTCTTCTGCCCATCAGCTTTATGCCCAGCACTTGCACACAGCAAAGTAATCAAGCTTTTGGAATAACAGTAGAGAAATTCTCTTCTGCCCAGATTAGCAGAGCTATTTGGTTTCTTTATCTAGGTTCACATGCTAAATGCCCAGCAGATCTATGGAATTAACATTTGCTTTTACCTCCCATCAATACAGGCAGAATAATCAAAAAGAGGGATAACTGTGAGGGATTGAAGGCCCTAAACATATCTCCACTCTTGGAGACTATGCAACATTCCATCTCATATTTAACAACCTACTAAAGAAAAGGAAAAAAAAAATTTTTAATAGCTCATCAGCAAGTCCAATAAATCCTATCCCAAATCTGAGAAATACCAGAAACTCCACATACTACTTAGGAATTCACTTTGTGGAAAGCAATGCCAATGCCTGTCCAAAAGAACAGTTTTGAGGGGCATCCAAGTGTACTCTTGTCCTCACTTGTCCCAGTAGTGTGATGTTACCAAGCCTATTTGAGTGGAATAGTGCTGTTTGGTTCTTCACTCCTCAAAGCATAGTTTGGAATCATTGGCAGGGGGATCTGCTGGCGAGGGATGACTGCAAGAAAGCTGAAGAGAGACATATAAACTCTGTATTTTTTACTAACACTCCCCAACCAAAATCCACTGAGTTCCACATTGACCCAAACAGGCATGTTCCCTGGTACCAGCCAGAACTTCAGCATAGCTTTATTCAAAGCAGGACAGGGATGAGCTTCTCTGTTTCTGCATAAGCCCAAGGATCTCCTTCCAAATAAAAATTCTACGTTCCAGAGACAGTAAAAATCTTGACATACACATGCAGAATATTTGCCTTCTGTTTAACAGAAGATGTGTAATATTAGCTTATCACTAAAACAGTGAGAGAGCAGGAATCTTGTCTGTCTTCCACATGGGTTGCAGGATGAAGTAGAGCCAAGTAGGGAACTTGTGGTATAGGCCTTCTTTTCTCTGCAGTTCTTGTCACAGCAGGACCATACCTGCTCCTACACACCACATCTGGAGCAGTGGAGCAGAAAAAATGTAATCAAATAGAAATAGAAATCAATAGAAATGCATACAATTCTTTTGGTGCCATCCAAAACCAGAAGAAACTACTCAAATCTTTACAAGAAAAGGCTCACCTGTCTGTCAATACTAACTGATTAACAATTCTCTAGCTTTCTATTAAAATAGGAAAATGTCATACTTCAGTCTTTATTTATCCTTTCATGTTATCTTACTACAAGATGTCTTGAAGGAACATGTACTATTCCATATGCACAGTGTGTGTCCTTATTTTCTTTTAGTGCACTTATTATGGAAGAAAATAGGTTTTATTATTCCTTTTATTTTTCTGCACCACATGAAATGAAGAGGACACAGACGTCAACTTCTAAATATTTATGCAAACTTCTGAGTAAACTAAGGGCAAGAACTCATTAAGTCAACAAAGAGTGACCCTTCCCAAACAAGTAGATGTAAAACTTATGGTGGTCAAGGGAATAATATAAATTAATAATTTATATGCCTCCAAAATCTTTACCTTTCTCTGAAACATTCATTGGGTTTTTCAGCTAATATTGAAGAAATATATAATTTGCTGGAAATGGAGGGTGAGAACCTCTTATGCCCTAAGTAACATGATCTCTCTCAGCTACCCACTCTTCCTGCAGGTTCAGTCATCTGAGGGATGATTCTTAGCTCTATGCAATCTCCTTGGCCCTTCCTTAGTTCTCTGGTGAGCTCCATCCTTCTCCTGTCACCATATTCCATTGAGCATAACCACTTAAAGCATTTAAGCAGCATAAATTTAGCAGCCAACAAAAAGAGAGCTTTTAGATAGACAGACAATGTCTTTGAAAGTCAGTTCAGAGAGAAGCATCTGTCAGACAAGCATCTAAGCTTACTCTTTTCAGCTTTCCATGGGACTTGTTTAACCTTAGGAAGGTTTCCAGTACTTTGGTAGACATCACAAGCACAACACAGCAGCACAAAGGAACGTCAGCTGAGCAGGCTCAGCAGCTGCACATATTCCAGCACATATTTCACACACAGCCAAGTGGACAGGTCTTCTCCTCTGAGAAGTATTTTTTACTCGGCTACAGGGGAATTCTGTCTTAAAGTCCAGTCAAGTGAAACAACTGGTTTAATAATGTAGCACACGTTGATGCTGGTGTCAGCAAGACGTAAAAGAGCAAGATGAATTATTTCTGCATCACGAAAATTGCACATGACAAAGGCCTTGTAATGCCAGGATGCAAGAGAGGTGAGGAGATTGGAGTTTTTACTTCCTTTTTTTTTCATGATACAGAAAAATAAACAGAAAATGCAATGGACATTTTCTGAGTCGAGCTGGTTCTTGTTCTGTTGTTTGCCTAGAGTGATAGTATTAAACAGCTATTCACAGCTGCTTCACATTCACACTGTGCTGTCATTTAGCACTGTTACTGGGCTTCTGGGAACTCTTGGAGATAATGACACATGCTTTCATTTTAGGTAGCATTATCTGCATGTTCTTAAAATCCACTAGAGAGTGCATCAATTAACATATCCCAGATATTAATCCATAAAGTTTCCTTGTATCTTTGGTGGTTGTGATTTATTGCTTTTAAGCAGTCTTATTCTTTCTGCTTTTGTTAAATAGTTGTTTATTTAATCAGAGATCTGCTGATTAATTTAAAATTTTTAAAAATAATTTAAAAGCCCAAACAAACAGGGAGAATTTTCAAAAGTCCTGAGGAACTGAGGAATGTTTATTGGGCAGAGACAGGAGAGTGAAAAGTAAGCGGTTTTTTATAGCTTCTATTTAAATATATTATAAAGCACAGAGCTGTGACAATTTTTTTTTTTCTTTAACCATCAGATACTAAATACTTTGATATTTAATTTGTCAGATATTAATGTGTTGGGTTTGCATGGGTTGGATTCTGTGACAAACTGTCAGGAAATTCCCCCATGTCTGAGAGAGCCAGTGTCAGCCAGCTCTGGGACAGACCTGCCATGGGCAAGGCTGAACCTGTCAGAGACAGTGGTGGTACCTGTGGGGTAAGGGTGGGGTGGAGGGCAGAAATCTACAACTGCAGCTGAAGGGAGTAGAGAGAACACGTGAGAGAAACATCTGAGCAGATACTGGTGAAGGAGAGGTGCTCCAGGGGCAGGAGGTTGGTTCTCCTGCAGCCTGTGGAAGACCATGGTGAGCCAGCTGTGCCCCTGCAGCCCATGGAGGTCCAGGGTGGGGCTCTGTATGATTAAGGGGAAAAAATTTCTGCAGTTAGGAGAAAATCTTTTTGACTATTGAACAGATGTTGAATAGTATATAAGTTTAGCTCATAAGTTTGAACCTGTTTATTTTTTTTTTCTCCAAGATCAATATAACATTGTAACTGTAATGACTGGCTTTAAAAATGCTCAGCAAGCATTTTAAAAACAAAATTGTGATATTTCAATTTTATCTTAAGATTGCATAAAAATCTCTTCCAGGAAGTCTGTGAAATTTATGTACATTATCCATTTAGAAATAATTTAAGGAAAAAACAATAGTAAATAACCAACAAAAGTCTTTCTGCATTTCCTGACAGCTGTTTGTCAGGTGTCTTATCTTCAGCACAATAAAGAGGGCTTTAAAAAGAAAGGATTGTTCACACAAGGGCAGGTTGTCAGCAAGTGAAGTCTTGATTTTTATTCAGGGTCATTGAAATGCAAGGTTCACTCAGATGAAAAATCTGAATAAAATGTTCAAAACATCTCCATTCAACTCTTCTTTGTAACTGTATCGAAGGATTGTACAGACTCTAACTGAACATTCATAGAAGTTCTGTGAAATGTACAGATAATCAAAGATAAGGGCCAAACAATCTCAGGACATTATCTTCCAATAGCTGTGTGTTCAGTGCCTTTTTCAGTAGGATTTTAGTCTGATTCTGCAGTTCCTGTGTGCCAAAGCAATGCAAATGCTGCAGGCAGAGGTCTTCCAATTTGTGTATGCCTCTGAGAAGAATTAATGAAAAAAAGAGCAGCAGTAAGGGTGTTTCTTGGCTTGCCAACAACATCCTCTACCATCTGGGTAAGCACAAATAGTCCTTCTATAAGAAATACTTTTACATATACAGTAAGTTATTGTAGTTTTGACACAGAAAAGCATTTTTATCTCAAATAATCCTACCATTTCTATATGAAGGTGTCTGAATGAATGTGCAAAATGAGTATATGTGAGCAATAGTTATGTAAAGTGTAATAATACTGATATAATGAATGTTTCTGGGAAATAAATCAAAGAAGAAACTTGCCTAAATCATACTTAAAGCAAATTGTGATGCAGGGAGGAGAATTTTGATCTTCAAAGTCATGGGCTTTACGATTCTTCTACCAGAAAGATTTCTCTCATTGAAACAAGAACACCTGAAATAAAGAAAAAGCAGAGGAAAGCCCATGGATTGAAAATGCTAATCAGAAGTTAATCTAAAAATATACAGAATTTAATAGAAGGCAATAATTATGTTATTACTTTTGAAACTGTGACATAGAATTCTACTGAAGATATTAAAGGCTCTTAAAATTTAAATTATTATCCCTACACTAAGCAGTAGGTGTGCTCCAGAAAGTACAGCAAGGACAGCAGCACAGCACTGGCTCTTGGAGAGACTTTGTTGAACAAGACCTGTGGGTCACATTCTTACAACATTTACATGTGTTCACATTAAAAAATACCACGATATGGAAACAAGTCTAAAGCTCAACTTGTACTACATTTTATTACCTTATTATTATATTGTAGGTCAGTATGCATAAAATGGGCTATATACCTTAAATAACTAATTCAATCATTCTGGATTTATTGTGACAACCACCTGTGAGACAGAGATGTCCAGATATGGCACCTAGGCCGACCATAGCATTGCTTGAAATCAGAGGCAATAAGGCAATAATTTGTAATTCAACCAACCATATCAAGCAGTGAAATGGATTTATGATGGTGTTCCGTGAGAGAAATGAAGGTCAGTTCTCAGAAGTGAAGGTGCTGTTGACTGCAGAAGTATGTGATGAAATTGCATATAAGTTTCTGTCATCCTTAAGAAAGAGAAAACGAATGGAATGAGCTTCCATTCTGTGGTTGAAATGATTCCCTCTCCTTTCCCACAAGACAAAATGGAAGATCATAGCAAAAAAATGACACATTGTTATTTATCTTCATCAGCTGGAAATAAAAAAACATTATGTCTGCCTGAAACTAATGTTAGGAAGATATTTCAAAACTTACATTTTTTAGTATTTCATCAGTAAAATTGATAATAAGCATTAAAAAAACAAAAACAATATTGGCATTGATATCTTCTGCACAGATGGACAGAATCTTTCCAGTGGTTGTTTTCCAACTACTCCAAAAGTTGGGATGTTTGGGAACTAAATGCTATCAAAGCTCTGTGGGCGAGAGGAGATCCTGCTGTCTAAAATCTGACAAACTTTTATTTTCTACATTATTTATTATTGTGTTAAAAGAGTAACTATGATACCAGCATCTCACCACCTTGTTTCACTTCGCAGTTGCCTGTGAGGATCTTATCTACAGATGCTCACCTGCATAAATATCTCTAAAGGTGTCAGTATAAACATAGGCAAATCTACAACAGATGCACGTGTGCACCTTGGGAACAATTCCTCATGGACTTTTAACCAACAATTCTCCCTTTCCCACCATATTTTTTTATTTTTGATCTTGAGGTGCGTGTCTACGTCATCTTTACTGTAACACTGTACTTCACCTTTATGCAAAGGGTCTTATCCTGTCTGATCCCTGCCTTGTAGGCCTAACTGTGAAAATTCTTTTGCACAGTGTCTAAATTGTGCTTCTTTTTAAAATTTAAGTGAAAAAAATCCAAATTTTTTTCTAAGAAATTCTAAGAGGAGGGGGGAAGCAAAAATGTATATCTATGAGTCAGTCAGCCAGATTAGCATTAAACACCTTTTTTTTTTTTTT
>VZRH01002024.1:72695-130391 GCA_013397555.1 Urocynchramus pylzowi
TCTTTGACTGGGATAATAAGTAAAAATTGAAAGTCTCATCAATGCAGAAAAAAATTTCAATTCCACAGAAACTCTTCTGGCAACTGAGTGTTTGATATAGCAAGACTTGAGAATTATTACAATAACACTGATGTTTGCCAAGATGATGTCCAAACACTAACTGTGAATTTAATCTGTTGTCCTACCAACTCAATTTTTAAAGCACAAGCTATAATGAAGGCTGAGACTCAAAGCCTTTAAAGACTCAAGGATCAATTGTTATCAGAACAATAGAAGGTGCTTCACGATTTGGAGGATTGTCAGAAAGAAGTATGACATGTATTCATTTGATTATGGAACATAAAGGATGCAGGATGAACCAGATAGTGACTTTGTATTTAGTCCTTGATTGACTACATTACAGATATGCTGAAAGTATAAATTAATCAAAACTAGATCTACAGTGGAAAGGAAGAAGGTCTAATCCTTTTGCTAATCCCCAACAGAGGAATAGAGTACTGTATGGTGCAGTAACTATTTTAATGTCTACTTGCATAATTGTGCTGCATTCTACAACAAACATCATGCATTATACACACGCTCTTCTTATTCTCTTTGAACAGATGTCTATAGTTCAGGAGAATATTTTGCAAGACAGACATTGAAATACCAGTTTGTGTTTTATAAAAATAAATGGGGAAGGAATCACATTGATTAAAATCTTACCAAACCTTAGAGACCTGGATAGCCCACTAGTATAAATGTTTTCTGGGCATGCTTCTCCCAGAGAGGCTACAGGGGTGGCTTCAGTGAGCAGCTGCCAGAAACTTCCCTATGTCCAAGTGAGCCAATGCAGTTGGCTCCAAGACAGACCTGCCACTGGCCCAGGCTGAACCCACCAGTGACAGTGGTAGTGCCTCTGGGTTAGGCATATATAAAAAGGAAAAAAAAATTATTATTCAGGAGCCAGAGAAAGAAGGAGGGAGAATATAAGAAAGGAACAGCCCTACAGACACCAAGGTCAGTGCAGAAGGAAGGGCAGGAGCTGTTCCAGGAGTCAAAGCTGAGATTCTCCTGCAGCCTATGTTGATGGTGAGGAATGGTGAGGCATCTGTGCTACCCATGAAATTCTGTGGTGGAAGGGACATCCATCTACAGCCTGTGGAGGACCCTACATCAGAGCAGGTGTATGCCAAAAGGAGGCTGTAATGTATGAGAAGACCATGCTAGAACAGGCTCCTGACAGAACCTGGCTTTATGGACTTGTGAGCCCATGGGGGACACATGTTCTAGCTGTTTGGTCCTGAAGGACTACACCCTCTGGAAATTGACCCATGCTGGAGAAGTTAGTAAAGAACTGCAGCCTGTGGAAGTACTCAGTTGGAGAAATTGTCTCATGTGTGAGGGACTCCCACACTGGAGCAGGGGAAGAGTGCTCCAGCACCAAAAGAAGAAAGGTGTTGGGGATAGGATATTGAGTTACAGGGTGCTGAGGAAGCCACCTATCTGTTTTCTTTTCCTTCTGATCAAACTAGAGTGGCAGTGGTTTCAGGGAAAATGCACAAAAAATCTTTCATTTCTTAATGTAATTCAGAAAATTCCTTCAGGTGAGAGCATGCAGAATATTGTTAGGAAAGAACAGAGGTCTCTATGTAAGTAGACTAGTTATGCTGACCTTGATAAATTGATTAAACAATACATCATTATGATCCACAGTAATCTTCTGTGTAGCTCAAAACAGAGTTTGAGAAAAACTCTAGAAAAGTGTGCACAGTGCCAAAGAAGGAGTGAGATCTGAGCATGACTGAAAGTTACTTTTAAGCCTATATTCTTCCTTTGATGCAGGCTTATAAATCCAATTAACGTTAATGAGAAATGTGTTGTGCCCATATGCAAACCATGAGCTGAGATTCCCTACTGCCCCTCCACGATCCTTTTGTATAATTCAAATATTGAACTGTTACATTTAAAGCATATTTTGACTTGAAAATTTTCAAAGTTTAATGTTTATTCTGCCATAATAAAAATTAATAGCAACAAAGTATAATTGCTTCAGTAATGTTTTGCAAAAACATCAAAGTCTTTTATGTTTCCGCAGTTTGGAAAGAAACTTCAAAAGTAATGTTGATGTATTTTGCACAAGTCATATAGTCTACAATGCATAAATCACAAAGTTTGACAGTTCTGTAAATATTGCATTTTAAGGTGTTCAAGTCAGATTTCTAAACAGACAAATAATATATCAAATAGGAGGAGGCAGGATCCCTGATTTGGAGGGAAAAAAATTAATCAGAGCTTAGAACTGTGGAAAAACTATTCTTGGTTTCAAGACAACATTCTTCAAAGGAAAAAAAAGACTCTTTAAAACAGAATTAAAGACTTCAATTGTTCCCTGAAACAGATTTTTAAATGAGGAAAGTAAGGCATCTGCATTATTAATTAGAAAAATACATCCCATGAATTTTAACACTGTATTTGTTATTTTCTACTGAACACAGTGTTCCTCATAACCTGACAAGGTGATGATCTCAAAATCAAAGCAGATGGTCTTTAAAAGATCTACAGATCCTCCCTTCTAATGAATCTCAAGAATCCTATAGGATTTATAAAAAAGCTACTCATACATATAAAAAAAATGGTGAGTCTTCAGTAGCTTGCTTAACAATACTTCTGTGAAATCAATTACCTATGTCTGGTGGATTTTATGGCTAAGAGACATCTCCTTGCTGTTCCACAGCTGGTGCTGTAATGCTATATTCTAATTATTCTTCTTCCCTTCTGGACTGGGGCGTGTGCCTATGATTTTTCTTATTCCCAATTTTGTTCTCCCAGCTACTTCAAATTCAGTCAATTTTCACATTCTGCCCTCTTGGCATGGAAAAAGACCAGCTTCAACTTCCCAAGCTGGGTTCTTTCACAATCCCTGTCACTGATGTGAATCAACAGTTCGCCTGTTTTGTATTAGACAACTGCTGACCTGTGTCTTCTGCAGTTCTGCCAACACCTCCATCTTTTTAAATTATCTCCTCATCCCACACTGCTTCATATTTTTTCTACCTTTTACACACTGGAAACCAATCATATTCTATTCCTTGGAAAGAGATGTTTGTGGGGTTTGTATGTGGTTGTATAATGTATCTTTGAGTGTCTCTCCTTCTGTCAGACACAGCAGTACAAGTTACGATGCAGTTATGATGCAGTTACTACTTTAGTGGAATAGGGAAGAGATACATAGGTCATGTGTCTGGACTGAGTGTCCCATAACATCCTTCTCTCTAAATTGGAAGAGTATGGATTTGATGGGTGAACCATTCAGTGGATAGGAAATTTGTTGCACGATCACATCCAGAGATTAGTGGTCAACGTCTCAATGTCCAGATGAAGATCAATGATGAGTGGTAGCCCCCAGGAGCCCATAGTGGGACCAGTACTGTTTAATATCCTGATCAAAGACAGAGACAGTAGAAATGAGTGCAGCCTCAGTAAATTGCAGATTACACCAAGCTGAGTGGTGGGGTTGACACACATGAGGGATAGGATGCCATCCTGAGGGACCTGGACAAGCTTGAGAAGTGGGACCATGAGAACTTCATGACAGACAACAAAGCCAGGTTCAACGTCCTGAGCCTGGGTCAGGGCAGCCCCCGGTATCAATATAAGATGGAGGCTGAAGGAATAAGAGTAGACCTGCTGAGAAAGACTTGAGGCTACTTTGGATGAAAAGCTGGACATGAGCTGGCAGTTTGCAGCCCAGAAAGACAAACACATTCTGGGCTACATCCAAAGCAGTGTGAGCAGCAGGGTGAGGGAGGGGATTCTGCTCTGCTCTGCTCTAGCAAGACTCCACCTGCAGTGCTGCATCCAGCCCTGGGTTCCCAGCACAGGAAGGACATGGACCTGTTAGAGCAGCTCCAGAGGAGGGACAAGAAGATGATCGGAGGGATGGAGCATCTGTGCTATGAAGAGAGGCTGGGAGAATTGGAGTTGTTCATCCTGAAGAGAAGACTCCAAGGAAACCTTATTTTCACCTTTCAGTACTTAGAGTGGCTCATAAGAGAGATGGGAATGGATTTTGTAGTAGAGCCTGCTGCAGTGGGCCAAGGAGTTATGTCTGTAAATGAAAAGGGGGTAGGTAGACTTAGATTGGATATAGGAAAAAAATTTTGTGATGAGGGCGGTAAAACACTGGAAGAGGCAGCCTGGAAGGATGGTGTGGGAGTCAGCCAACGAGAGATAACCATCACTTAAGGCTGTGGGAAAAACCCTTTAGTTAGGGTGAGAAGAATGGGATAATGGGAATTGTTATGCTAATATGGTTGCTTCATATATGGTCATGTTTCTAGTTCCTGTTCCTGATTGGTTGTTAGTATGCTACATATAAGGTCATGTTCTTGGTTCTCACTCACGATTGGTCCCCTGCCCGCAGATCGTTCCCTATATATTGTGTTTCCCCCATTTTCTGGATTTCCGAGGACACCCCATACTGTGCGTGGCTTCTGGGTTTTGTTGTTCCTTTACTAAAGCTGTTTTTCGGGCTGCTCCCTCAAGCCTGTCCCTGTTTATTTCATTTTTGCCACAACCCCCGGCTGGTCCGTTCCTGAGGTCACAATGCCAGCAAGGTAGAGGATGCCCCATCCCTGGAGACGGTCAAGACAGGGTTGGATGGGGCTCTGAGCAGCGTGATCTCATTGAAAGTGTCCCTGCTCACTGCAGGGGAGTTTAACTGAGTGATCTCAAGAGCTCCTTCCCAATCCAAACCATTCTATAATGTCAGCAGTAAAGCACTTAAGGACACATATTTGCGTATTGTATAGACAATGAAAGAAAGTCTTTAAAAAACACTGTACAAATATATTTATTTATAACATATTTATTTATAACACTTAATCAATTATTTAACTACCAGCTAACTGGTTCCTGAGGGCAGCTGCAGACAGCTCAAACCTCCTGTGAAGTGTTCCTTCAAGAGTTAAGCACTCCCTGTCTTGGAGAGATACTGCACTGGAACAATGGGACTTTTAATTGCTTCTGATTCTTTTGACTGACCAGGAAGGAAAATGAGATGAAAAATGTACATTGTATTTCACAGAATTTACCCAAACATCCCCATGCTGTTATCATCAGAGTTTATTATTTAAATCCAAACACAGACAAAAAAAAAAAAAAAAAAAAAAAAAACAAACCTTAATTGCAAATTTCAGCTGGGTTCCATTGCAATAATATGAGACTTCAGAACTCCAAAACAACTCAAATTCTGCGAGAACTCGTAGCTCAATGGAAATCAATTGTGGAATAGATTTATTAAATCATATAACCTAGTCCACTAGCAGTATGCTATCTATCCCTACTATTTTTGTTGCTTTGTTCAGGTTTGTTTTCAAAGTCCTACATAACAATTGGGAAAACATTTCAATATTTCTTCAAAATTACTGAATAAAATATAATTATGAGTAGAAAAACAGATGTTTCCTGAATTTTTTGCAGAGTATATAGCTCATTAGAGGCATTGTAGTGAATCTTTTTCTTTTAAAAAGTTTGCTGCTTGAAAAAGCATTGCAACCTTTGAACTCCATTTTGGTGGTGTTGTGGGGTTTGTTTTATTTTATCTACCTGTTTTCATATGTACTTCCACCTGTACTACATAGAAATAATTTTCTACTCCTGAAGCCCTTCAGATAAATGTAGAGAGCAATCATGTGATCCTGCAATCTCATTTTACTGAAATCTTATGTATTGGGCTCTTTTAATCTTCCTTCAATCCTTCATCTTTAACCCCTATTGTTTGTTTCTGGTTTTCACTGTGCTTCGTCTTCTTTGTGATAATGCGATAGCGTTTTGTAATTTTCCATAGGAGTCTCTACCAAGAATCAGATTTTTAATAGAATTTTACAACAGTGTACTTTACATGGTTTGAGGCATTATAGACATGATGTGGAGCTCTAGAGTATGCCTTCTAGTAGCCCTCAGCCAGTGGGAACTCAGCGCATCACCTCGGATGCTCTGAGTCCCAGGGAGAGCCCCTGGGGGGCTCAGAAGTCCTGGAATGTAGCCAAAAGTACCTGGTGGCTTGATTTTGACCCTTCGAGAGTCATACTATCTCAACATGAGGATTCACAGGTTTCTGAGGTGTAAATGGNATTGGGCTCTTTTAATCTTCCTTCAATCCTTCATCTTTAACCCCTATTGTTTGTTTCTGGTTTTCACTGTGCTTCGTCTTCTTTGTGATAATGCGATAGCGTTTTGTAATTTTCCATAGGAGTCTCTACCAAGAATCAGATTTTTAATAGAATTTTACAACAGTGTACTTTACATGGTTTGAGGCATTATAGACATGATGTGGAGCTCTAGAGTATGCCTTCTAGTAGCCCTCAGCCAGTAAAAATTTCTTGTTTAAGTGGAGGAGGCCTATGATTTCAGAGAAGAAAGTTGTAATTTCCTTTACATTCATCCATTCAGTTAGCTGGTAAATGTGATTTCTGAGTACACAAGCATCCATGAATGGCTTTATAATGATCCTGCAGTAAATTAATGTGATTTAATCTGAAGAGACTTGAAGGCAGCAGCTGCATCAGATGATATTTCCCCACTCCTGAAACACAAAAGCAGTTTTTGTGGTGTATCAGAGAAGCTATCTTTTGCAGAGGGGCAAACAGGACAAATCAAATGAAATCTAAGGCTACCATTCCATCTACCTTACTAACAGTAGAACTGCTGATGAGAGAGTAGAGTTTCCAGAAGATGAGAGGTGGCCATGTAGTACTGAAGAGAGAAGAAATGCAGCCAGGAGGCAAATAAAGCTGCTGAGTTACAGCTTACACTGTGAAACATTAAGAAGCAGTGAGCCCTTGCAAAATGCAGCTGAATGAAACCTGTTGGTCATAGAGATCATAATGAACCTAAAAATTGGACAATCCATTTGCTTATAAACACTGCAGATTTTCTTGAAGCTAGAATATAGGGGAAAAAAAGGAGAAAAAAATCAAAATTCAGAGATAATGATCTACAAGTACTGCAACCTTAGAAAAGCACAAACATATGTAGTATTTTCTCTCTGGGAAAATAGGAAACTATACAGAAAACCAGTCAGATATTCCCTCCATTTCATTTTATGGACAGTCTTATTTTACTTGTCTTTCTCAGGGATTGGCTTCTTTGGTCTCCTGCCTTGACACAGGTGTCACAGTTCTTCATGAATCCTCACTCACTGATCAACTGGTACCAGACCTGTGAACATGCCATCTGGAAACAAATCCTTGTCCCAAACACTGTAAAAGAAATTAGGAGATTTGTTCCATCGCTTCCCATACCAGGTAGCAAAAAGAGAAGATAATTATTCATTTCTCATTGCCATTAGCCATCAGAGTAGGTGGGGATTCTGTTAAAGAGCTCAGGCTTCTGACTCAGCCTCCATATGACCCTACTAAGGGGTTAAGCACTCAAATTTCTGAGAGATCATCTGTGTGAACCCATTTGACCAGAGCCCTCTTGTGCATGTACAGATTTTGCTTTGCAAGCTAAGACTCATAAACACCCACACATTTCTAAAAACTTAGCAGTGTATAGCAATGTCATACATTACTGAGTTTCTACACACAGAAACCTACACCTAGTGAAATCAACTATTACAAAAATGAAGTGTGGGAGATAGTTAAGAATAGTATCCAATTAAAGCTGATGCAGCTTTAAGTAACAGATGTTTTTAGCAACATCTGTGAAAATGAATATACTTTTTTTTTCATTCATTTTAGAGAAAAGTTTTCTTTCACAATTCACTGTCTCCATTAGAATATATTAAACCACTTAAAGCACTTAGCACCTTTTGTGAAATTCATGTCTTCAGACATACACAGTATTTTGAAAAGTGAAAAATGTTGGTTTTTTTTTTTTAACCCTTCCAAAGCATTTGGCTATTACTTCTGTGCCATTTGTTTCCACATTCAGACCAGTCATCTTCTCTTAATAAACAGTGCTATGAATTGTTTTCCTGCATTTATAAGCATGCAGACTAAATAAGGAATATCCATTTTGCTGGTAAAAGTTTAATTTGATTAATTATCTCCATGCTCTGGCATTGTACTGCTATGTGGTTTCTGACTTAATGTGCAGCATTTGAGAGAACTTCCATGAAAAAAAAAGATGAAGATAACTCCCTATTTATTTACTTGTAATCAGAAAGATAAACAAACTAATTTTTCCTCGCCATGAAATCATGAGAAGCTCTAAATCTAAATAAACTCACTCTAAACAACTATATACTAAGCCATGCAAGTATTATTTGTATACACGTACTTTTTGTATGAGATCAGTTAAGAAATAGGCTTATCTCATGGATAATAGACCTACACCAGTCAGGATATTTTTAATTTGAAAGGATATTCTGTTAAAACAAACATAGCAAATTTGGAAGATCATATATTACTGAATTTGTTTTGCTCTGCTCAAACATTCTTAATGAACAGATAGTGAGTATGAAAAAAAAAAAAAAAGCCAACAGAAATTACAACAGTATGAAGGAATAGAAGAGACTGGCATCAGCCATGTCAAGGAAAAACATTGTAACTGGATTGGAACCTCTCCCACTTCTTTTATATCATCAAATACATTTATGCTTCATAAGTCATGATAAGAGCTGGGACATAAATGTTTCAAGTGTTCTTTGTCTAGCAATTCAAATTAGAAAAACAAGAGGAGTTAAAAAAAACCCAACAAAGTAAAGGAAAAGTTTGCTATCTAGGAATCATCACGTTTATTCTGTAGTTTTATAGCTATTTGGCTAAGTACTGTTTTATTTATAAAAATATACTGGAAGATCAAGTGGAACTCAGGGTTATAACAAAGGAGATGGATAATAGGAAGATCTTGTGAGACTAAGGGAAAGAAAAGTTCAGAAGTTAAAGGCAGAAAGTTCAAGCAGAATGAAAGTGTATGAGATAAAACTAGCCTGCAGAAGCAAAACCATTCAGGTGAAACATGGGATGAGGCAAAGTGGGATGGAGTGGGTTGGGATGAGATGGGAAAGGATGGAAAAGAATTATCGGAAAAGAATTATCAGAAAAGAATTATTAAAGCAAAATCACCAAATAGGTTACTTATTTTCCAAGGAATAGCAATTATGAACACTGAGAAAGCTTAAGCCCCTACCTGTGTCATGACCCACCTGAAGAAACACAACATTTTGGAGAATTATGGTAGCATATATAATTTTCAAGTTGCTCGTACAATTTTCAAGTTGCATATGCATGTGAGTGGCATATACATATTTTAAGGTATGACAGTAAAAAAGGGGTATGAATTTACATGGCAAGTAAACATAATGGAAGTTGGATAGGCACTGCAGGGGTGGCTTCTGTGAGAAGACTAGGGGTCACCCTCATATTGGACAGATTCTGTGCCAGTCAGCTCTGAAATGGAGCCACTGGCCAAAGCTGAGCCCACACAGCAATACATTTAAGAAAGAGAAAAAAAATGTTGTGCAGCAGCTGTGGGAGAGTGGAGTAAGAAAAATTTCAGAGAAAAACTCTACAGTCACCAAGGTCAGTGCAGAAGGAAGGGGAGGAGGTGCTGCAAGTGCCAGAGCTGAGATTCCCCTGCAGCCTGTGGAGGTCCAGGGTGGAACAGAGATCTTCAAGCAACCAGACCATGGGGGAATTCCTGCCACAGTGAGTGGGTATGTCCTGAAGGGAGCTGCAGCCCACAGAGAGGAGTCCATGCATGAGCAGGTTTGCTGGCAGGATCCATGATCCATGGGGGACTCAGGCTGGAGCAGTCTGTTCCTGAAGGAGTGTGCTCCATGGAGGGGACCCATGCTGGAGCAGTTTGTGAAGGACGGTATTCCATGGGATGCCAGGCTGCAGCAGGGAGGAAGCATGAGAAGGAAGGAGTGGCAGAGACAAGGTGTTATGAACCAGCTGCAACCCTCACTCCCTATCCCCTCCATCCCTTTGAGATGGGGATGTGGAGGATTTGAGAGCGAAGAAGACAAGGAGCCTGAGCAGGATGGGGAAAATTGGTCAAGGGAAAGTAGTTTCAATTTGATTGTTGTTTCTCACTATACTACTCTATTTTGATTGTTAATAAACTAAATTAATCTTCTTGAAGTCAAGTCTGTTTTGCCCATGATGGTAACTGGTGAGTAATTGCCCTAGTCTTATCCCACCCGTGAGTTTTTTCTTCTTATTTTATCTTTATGTCCTTCTGAGTGAGGGGAGTGAGAGACCAGTTTGATGGGCACCTGGCAGTCAGTTACAGCAAATCTACTACTGTTGAACAGTCATGTTTAGATTTATACCCATAAATGACATTCAAGGTTTAAACTAGAAGAAATTTTGCCATTCCAATATATGCACATTAAAGTACTGAACTGCAGGAAGTGGATTTCCTACAAGAAGAAAAATATGTCCAAATAAACTGTCATCCCCATCTGCCTTAATACGTAATGCTTGCACCAACTGTAAGAGGTTAATGTGCAAATAAAGAAATTTTGAAGGTGAAATTAGATAGATTTTTAAAGAAAAAAAAAAAAAACAACAACTTTATCCTGGCTCTATGCCAGGTGTCAGGAAATCTCACAGGACGCACCCTTCAGGACTCTTCCTGAAAGGAAAGTCAGTTTGGGTGGAGTTTGGTAATGCAGAAAGCAGAAATTCCAGGCATATCCGTGAAAGGGCAGAGTGCTTGGATTAAAAGCAAAATTTCTCCCTCAAGGAAGTATCAGATCAGCAGCTCTGTGATTTGGCTCACAAATCAATAAACGGACAGGAGAACAGAATGTTACCCAGTAACCCAAAGAAATTATTTCTTGTTAGGAACCAAGCTGAGAGAAAATTTGGCATAGTGCAAATACATTTATCTACTGCAGTAAGACTAACATTTTGGGAAAATAACTACATAAACATCAAAATCAGAAGATTATGTTTCTCAAATCCTCACAATGTGCCTAGATGAGCGTTACTTAGGACCAAGCTCTTGGTATTTTCTGTTGCAGTGGAATATGATCCTCTTTGGATATGAACACTAAGAAGTAGCCAGAAGGGATGTAACAGAAAGTATTTACAGGGAGTAATTTGGGTCTCAGAATCTTCATTATGCTCAGAAAGTAGAACATCAAAATGTGTGCAGAAGCATGTTGGCATAAAAAAGACATAAATGTCTACGTGCAAAAAAATCTATGTGTAATTCTCTCTTAATGCAAGAATACCTTAAACTTATTCTTATGAATTTTAGAAATATCTTTCTGATTTTAAAGACCTAACAGAGGGTTAAAAAGCAACAAAAATAACATTTTGTATCTTCAACTACAAAGATTTTAGAAAATTATAACTAAGCCAACACCATTTTAAAATCATGTCACACAAGTGCTTCTGCATAAAGGAGATGACAGCAAGTGGGCTGAAATCCAGGGTTTCACCCCATCTTTGATTTCATGGATACACAATCTGAATAAAGACCATAGGAGAGAAATTTAAAGCATAGTAATATTTGCCAGGGAGGTAGGGAATTAGAAGAATTAACCACTTCCTTTATTCAAGAGAACCTATAAAACTTAAACCAATTTTCACAGAAGCCAAAGGCAACCTACTTGTTGCCTTCCGGTCTTTTGCCATTGATCATCTTTAAAGGAATACAAGGGTCTGTTTCTTTGATGTAAATGATACATTCAAAATAAACCCTCATTGTAAGACTAATTGCACTTATGTAATAACGTAAATGCCAGGCTTATTTTCTAATGTGCATTTTTTGAATGATAATCTGAATGCAGTGTGCTAATGTTTTGCATGTAGGCAGACTGAATTACTGAAGGTCAGTTGGGTCAAGTTATTTGGAAATGAGAGCATATAATGGCATTCACTAGGAACAAGAGGGGTGAGTAGTTTTCTTTTTAGGTGAGGAAGAATGGAGTACATTTTCATATGCATGTATATTATTCAGTACATTGCAAGACTAAAGGACAGGAAGGTGTGTCCCAGATGCTGTTCAGTTCCTTGATAGTAGTGAAGTCTGAAAGTAGTAGTAGTGACTCCTCCATTATCTTCCTAGGCAAGAGGGTACTTGGAAACTTGAGAATATTAAACTCAACAGGAATTTTCTGCCAGTCTCATCTGAACTAAACTTTCAGTTCACTGGGGACTTCTTTTTTCACATGAAGCTTAACTGTTGAGGTTTTTTTGGACCTCTTAATTTTCATAGGGCAATTCATCTCATTATCTGTCTTTTCAGCAGTTAACTAATAAATGCAGAAGCAAAAGAAAACTTGCCATAAATTCATTACTATTTTTATTCCAAAGACCCAGATTTTCTACAGTACTGTTAGGGATAAAACCCAGAGACAAATGCAAATAAAGAGGATTTGGCAAGACCTGTTTTAGGGAGAATCTAGAGGGCCACCTGATGAAGGGTCTCCAATTCAGCTGGAGAAATTTTAATATAGACTAATCAGAAATAAACATTAAAAAATCTTATTATTGCAAATATTGTGAACAAAGCTTTACAGGAGAGTCAGATGTGGATTTCTGCATTTAAGAAAAAAAGAATTAACTACTTCCAAATAAGTCTATTTGGCTTTGTTTTGTTGAGCTTTTTTTTTTTTTCCCCCAAAGAGAATGAGTGCAATGTGTGATATATTCCCTGGGATCCCAAAAAATTTGTGCAGGACAATGCAAAACCTCTACTCATTAGCATGGATCACATGCAGTGAATGCTGCACCCACAAGAGACCACTCTGAGCATGGGCCTCATGATAACATACTGGAGAGTTCCACTCTCATTCACTAACTCCTGCATCATACTGGCTACCTTCTTATGGAACAAGAAAACATATCCATCTCTTCAAGCTCCATTTTGATAAAGTTTGCATGAGCTGATAAATTCACACCTTTCCTTGACCGATTGTACTAGTAACTATACAAATGTTAAAGGAGGTGTACTTTAGTTTGTGCTGATTTTTTTTAGTCTTATTTCAACACAAAACTAACAAGGAAAATGAATTTTTAAAACATTTCTGTTTCATAATTTTTTCACTTCAAGTCTCACAAGAAAGACAGCTTTTGCTTTAGCAGTGCTGATAAGCAGCACTGATAATTATCCTGGATTATAAAGAGGCCTATCAAAAGCCTTGAGTGTGAGAGCCTTTTCCACTCTCTCTGTAAAAAATAAAGACAAACACCTTAAAACTGAACTATGGAGTAAGAAAACTCTAACATATAGAACTAATATAAAATACAAGTATTTTCTTGTTAATAATTCAAATATTTATTTTTTGTTTGTTTCTCTGTAGGGATCATCACAAATTATAAATTGAAATATAAGCCCCTGCAAATTCAGACCCAGGATATTAAAATTATATTTAATCCAACATCATAAGTTTTTGGATATTATGTCCCAAACTAGATCTTACTTTCAGCTTCAATTCAGAAGAAGTGGAAATCTCATATCACATGAAACATCACTAAATATTTCACTGTAACATGGCCTCTCTGTCATGATAACTTTAAGAGGAATCAAGATTGTGTGCAGATAGTTCATAATGAAAAATATATCTGGGATTTTGAATAGCATGAGGAAGTTATTTGCTTCACTTTTACAAAGTATTATATAAGTATTATATTAAACATAGCCACTGGTATTTTTTGAGAATATGGTAACATTAATCTCACCTGATTTTATTTATTTCCTGAAGTTCTGAGGGTTTCTACTGCAAGATTGGAAATATGTTTGATACCCTCTAGTGGACAAAGTCATATATAACTTCTGTTGTCAAAAATGGCTTCAAGTTCAGAAAAAAATACATTTTCTCAGGCAGCTCTGATCCACAAATATATAATATAAAATATGTATATTTTATATTTCCCTTTTCTTCTAGATTAAACATGTGACAAAGCCATATAACAGATTTCTCTCTCACTATCTGGAATGACCTAGTGCAATTTCATATCATTGATCTGACTGTTTATTCCCAAAGTAATGGGTTTGGGTTTTCAGAGTTCTATCAGAAAAAGAACAAAAGTCCCTTTAAAATGCAGGATAAGTTAAAAAAAAACCTCAGCCTAGGAAACTGCCATTTACTTTTTGTAATATATTTCATAAGGAAGTACAAAGTGAGGTTATTATTTAAAAATCCTATTTTTTTTCTTTCAACTTGTGCCCAGCTAAGATTTATACATACATATTTTTATATCACTTCAGCTACTCACTACCCATCCAATGTAATCAGATACAGATCAGACATTGTAGATGTTATTGGATTTCTCTAAGGAGGAGCTGTGAAAGCTTCACAGGTTGAATTGAGGATTATTGAGGTACATAGATGCTACAAATATGTTTTTCTTAGACATTAAAAGGCTTTGGTAGGTGAACCATTACTGGCTACCTGGAGCAGTAAATCAGATATGATATATTTCCTTTTTTTTTTCCAGTTTGTTCTTATGTCATCTCTGTCAGGTTCTTTACGGAAAGTGCAATTCCTTTTGGCATGTTTTGATGGTCACTACACAATTTACACTGACTAATTTCTCTTCCATGCAACTGACTGACATTACTGGCTTGACATATCAATTAACACTTTGTCAGTCTTTCCTTCCCACATTATTCATTAGTAGGTCACCTTCACTTATATACCATCATTATATCATTTGATTGCATAGCTATTTCCATCACTGATTTGACACATATATTATTAGTGCTTCTGTTTTCTTGATGCAAATGAGAGAAAATGTAATTTGACTTGGAATCCAAGAATGTTTCTCTCCTCACATATTAGAAAATTTCATAATACATATTTAATATTCTCTTTGTCTCAGTGCTTCCATTTTTATCCCCAGACACTTAGATCTGAACACGATAAAGGATTTATGTGTTTAAAAACAGCAGCAACAAAGTTACATCCATGAAAAAGGAACAGAATTTCCAAAGACATAGACTTGAGTATCCCAGAATGGGATCCAAAACAGCCAGCACCCAGAATAAAGACAAACCAGTTGTTAGCCCGTAAAGTTTCCTAGACAGGAAACTCCTTGACAGGAACCAAAATCATCAGCTTTTGAGAACACAGATTCAGGGATTGTCTCTGTTCAGAGACTGAGTGATAGACTAAAACCCTCTGGTCCATTTTCCCACATAATTCTTTTCTTTCAGGGACATGAGCCAGGCTCACTTCTGGAGCCTGGCTGGAGACAGCTGTAGTGCTGCCCAGTTAAGCAGCATGGCAGTTCTTATCTAGGACATGAAAAGACAGAGTTGCAATTTTTTTTTCAGATTCAGATGTTTAAAATTGTATATTTTTTTTTGCCTCCTGGGAGAGTGCCCTAACCGAAAAGCAAATATGCTTATCTGAGTGGAGCATATGCCTCCCTTTGAAGTTACACCAACACTCACCAAAGGACACACAAGGATGGAGAGCAGAGCAGGATGCTGCAGCTCCCTGTGAGAACCTGTCTTCCCTGCCTCGGTGCAGCTACTGTTCCTGCATGGAGTTTGGATTTAACAGTTACTGGTTACAATGAACAGAAGACTGGCACAAGATATGCTGTTACTATGCTTAATATGATTGTCTTTGATTTTAGAAAAAATAAACAATCCTGCTTATCTGGAGGAAGGAGTAAAATTATCCACATACCACATTAAAATATTCCAGGGAGCAGTCAGCTTTCTTTCTTATTGCCTTCCCCTTTCTGGTCCATATGGACATCTTTCATGTGAGAGGAGAGAAAAACAACTTCCATCACCTTAAAAAGAAAAGCCCTTGTAAGGAGACAGGGAAGTTTTAGGACAATTATCTTTCAGCCACAAACAGATAGATGTAACCTGCTAGATTGGATTAAAAAACACTTTCCAAGGTTTATGAAACCTCCATGTTTCCAGCAAAATGTTTTGTTCATTTTTCTATTTG
Source organism: Urocynchramus pylzowi (assembly GCA_013397555.1). Taxonomy (NCBI): domain Eukaryota; kingdom Metazoa; phylum Chordata; class Aves; order Passeriformes; family Fringillidae; genus Urocynchramus; species Urocynchramus pylzowi. The sequence continues at coordinate 88,558 of VZRH01002024.1, forward strand.
AAGGAAAAATAAATAAAAGTTCCCTACCTCAGGTAGCTTTTTTCTCAGATGTTATGATATTCATATTTATAGGAGAGTTTACATGTATACTATACACCCGGGAGTTTCTCTCCAGTCTAAAAGACTGATTAGTATTTCTTTCATGCCTGAATAGAGTTCAAAATTATCTCAACTGGAAGCAAGGGAGGGGAATCCAAATCTTTTTCTCTAACAAATCCCTTGAGCCTTACAAGGGCTCAGAAGGTAAGGCAAAGTAAGGATTGCCATGTAGAGAAATTGTGTCACTATTTTTCTAGAAGAAATAACACAAACTGTTCTTGAAATCAAAATCAAACTTGTACTAACCCAGAGAAATAATTTTTAAAACCAGTTTAATTTTGTTTTTTTCTATGGCTAATCCTTTAGTATAATGTGGTTTATAACTATCCCATCTTGGTATAGTGAGTCAGTTTTTCTTTCTAGAATTTCTATATTTTCTTTCTATATATTTCCATATATCTATTTTTAACATATGTTTAGGAGATTGGGATAAATGAAGGCTTCTTTCTTATTGTAGAAGGTTAGTGGTAACTGCACTTTTGTGAAGAGATTAAAAAACTTGGTTTAAATTTTAATTTAAACATGTAAAATTAGCAGATGGCTGCTGGCACTGTAGCATTATCCAACTGAAACAAATGGTAGAAACTCTAAACACTTGTAAGAAATGAAAATATTACTGAATTTACATAGTCAAAACAACAAGTTCTCAAAATTTGCCCATTCTTTGGTGACAGTAAAGGCATACACACACATACACATCAAGGAAGGAAGACTGCTTATTTTCAGGAGGTGCATACAGAAATAATAGTGGGTTAATAGTGCTAAAATGAAGGGATTGTGAGTTCTGGTCCTTTGCTACAAATGTTCTGATTTAGTCATTACTGAATTGATCACAGCAAAGAGACCATTTCCAGTATCTTTAAGCAAAATGCTTGCCATAGTCTCTGAGCATGTTTCTGGTGAGTTTTATAGCTTATCTCTTAAAGACACACACAGGAATAAAGTTTCCTTCACATAGAGTTTCCTTCATAAAGTTTCTTTCCCTGGAACTGCCTGCACTGTATCCCTGGAAAAGGATTAAAGCAGGAAGGAAGCTGATTAATAAAGGGCAGAGCTATGATATCACCCTCCTCTCCCACTGCAAAGGCACGTGAACCCTTGTGTCAGACTCACTTCCTGCTGCCACTGTCAGACACCAGCAATTGTTGCCAAAGAAATGAGTTTCCAAGGTGGGCTGCCTTGCAGCAGTGGCACAGGCTAGCTGGCAGTACCTCTCCTGAACACCTCCCCTCTCAAGATAACCCCTTTGAACCTACATCAAATGTAGGGTCAAAATGGGTACCTTCCCTTGCCTGTTGGTCAACTTATCTCTGCAAGGAATCTATAGCCTACTGCAGTGTTCACCTACTTTCTCTCTAGGCTGCATTTCATGATCTTGTCACCTTCTACATCCCCCTGGAGCCTGAGAGTTTCTGACACTCAGGGCTGGGGAATGTCTCAAACTGTGGGGCAGTGAGGTCAGACTGTGAGTACAGGTCCATGAGTCCATCATTTCCAACCCTGACTCGGGCTCTTCCTGCAGGCTTTCCTGAGCCAGTACTCCTAAGGAAGGCTTCTCCTGCACTTTTCTACCCTTCCTGCACTTTCACAATGTCCTCAATGAGTTTTTTGCTCTGCTCCCAAAAATTCTCCTGCAATGTGCTCCCAAAACCTACCTCCTCACGGGCATTCTGCACCTCTTGTCTGTAAGGTCTCTACTCCTTGCCTGGGTAATTATGCTGCAGGAGACAAGCATCAGCTGGCTGATAGTATTATAAATATTATAAATCACTTGAATTTCTACTAATTTTGAATTCTGAAATTCATTCTGTTCTCAGATGCTCAGCAAATCATATTTTTTTCACAAATTATTGTGTCACAGTAGCCTGCATATTTATTTTGCTTTTTCATAAGCAGGAATTTTAGTTTTCTTAATTTTTTTTGCAAAGAGTATGAATTTCAAAAAATTAATGATCTGCAATCCTCCATAGACAACACTTCAAAAGAAATACAGGTGGGCCACATATGTTCTCTTTTTGCCAGTCTCAGCAATCTAATGGCTTCTGATAATACCCACCAAAGGCCTCACATCCCACAGCCTGCAGGTACTGTATCTTATGAAATTTAACATTGCATATATTAGTTGTGGTTGACCCCTGCTGGCTCATCTTATCTCTAAAAAGGCCAGATAGAATCACTGGAGTTTTTAAACTATCAAAGGAAAGGTAAATAAAACAAGTTAAATGCAATCTAGGATGAGCCCAAATATTTTCCACCCCTCTCTTGCTAAAGATGGTCGATTTTTCATATGTCAGAATTAGGCTTAAAGATACTTGGGTGATTCCCTGGCTAAGGTGCATGCCAGATGATTTTATTGTCTTGAAAACAGTCAATATACTTTATTTTTTTATTTACAACAGTATGCATTCATTAATCCAGATGTAAATATTCCTGCTTTCCTTCTGTGATAGGTGAAGGGAATAAGCTCCCCAGACATAATTTTCTTTTGTCATGTTCCTCAGCAAATTCTGTGACAATCTTTGTCCTCTGACCAGGAAAACTGTCACTGTGCTGTCACCCTACAGGCAATTCCAAAGAAATTTGCATCCTTCACAGATCAATCCTCTGAAATGAAAACATCTGGCTAAAGCCAGCTTCAGGGTTTTTAGGGTGTTGGATTTTTTAGGTTGTTTTTCTTCTTTCTTCTTACTACTTCTTTCTGTTTTATTTTATTTTCTTTCCTTTCTGTAAAAATAAAACACTTTGCCTGGGAAACTGGTGAATAATTTCCTCCAGACCCATATTACAAGGAAGCATAATCTTATAATCATGCACTGAATAAAGAAGAGTCACCTCTTGTTGCATATGCCAAGGACTGAATAAGCAGTGGTGCTTTTTTACATTGTGTGTATTCAGGAAACATTTGCTTCTGCAGACAGACTGTGGGAATTCACACAGACTATCATGCCCATCTTTTGTACAGTCCCCCTTTAGATTCAGGTGGATGACTTGGCAAGGTGCTGTGGGACTGCTTGATGTACAGATGTTCTGAAGTGTAACAGATTTGATTAGAACAGTAGGCAGCTTGATTTTTGTACAAGATTATCTCATGGTTTCCCCATCATGTGCAACAGCAATAAATAAATGACAGGTCTGAAGCTAACTGGATGCTATGTAACTTAGGTCATGCTTGCTTTCAGGTCAGAAGTAACATAGACACAAATACAGGGAAGGGAATCTGCACAATATTGTGTACCTCTTTGACCCAGGTACTGATCTTGAACAACCTAAGGAAGCTATAAAATCAGCTAGATCTTATTTTTAAGTACTCTGAAAGATTCTTTCTCCTATTCCTCAGCCTTTAAATCTTGCTTTCCAATCCTGCATAGACATTTTTACTTCAGCAGATGTTTCCCCTTTGAGCTTTTCCTATTTAATATATTTCAAACTGAAGTCTCAAGCTGCTTGCTTACCTCTCTTTACTTCAACGGAGCAGTTGAGATGCAAGGAGAAAAATAGCTCAAGCAGATGTTTCAGAAGTTAAAAATGTTAGAAAAAATTTAAAAATGGAAATTGCTAATGTGGATTTTATATTTGTCTATAGCGTTAACAGATGCTCACAGACTAATAACTACTTCTATAATTTTTGAAGAAAACTGATACTAAATTTGAATTTTAAAAAGCTGCTTTGAAAAGCATACATGGAGTAAGTAATATGATTTATTACATGCAGTGAAAGACAATAAAATTTTGCCAGAGAAAGACTTATTACATTAGAAACAATGAAAATTATATGCCATGCCCCAAGAAATTTAGTAGGTTGTTGCTTCCCTGTGTGGGGGTGTACAAAACGTTGAGAAGGAGAAATTATCCTCTCTGCACTGAGCTTCACAAGATCCAGTCAGTCTCTAGCCTTCATTCCTTTTGTCTCTTTTAATACAAGAAAAGTAATACAACTATGCCTTTGTGTATCTTGGCTTCAGTGACTATTCCTCTTCAATATGAACAAGCCAGCTTAGTGCATGTATTTGTGCACACTCTTCTGATTTGAGTGGCTTATGGCATCTGCAAGAATGCAGAACATCTTCAGCAGCACCAAAAGGTTTATAACCTCTTGAAGGTTATCCAGACCTTTCTATGAGTGATATCCTGCTGGTGTTTAAAAAAAAAAAAAATCTATATATATTCTAGAAGTCTGAAGAGGGAGTACAAAAGATGGGAAAAGCCAAGGTTGTTGATGCATTTGTTAATAATTATCCTCACAGTTTATTTTTGGACTTATATTTTCAGGGCCACTGAGGATCGGAGTTCAGCTCTAGGGAGAAACAGGAGATGGCTCATTGGAAAGGATTGTCTCTGACAAAGATATGCTACAAGAAACAGAAAGCATTAGAAGAATTAGAAGCACTGGTTTAGGATATCTTTTACAGTAAAACAGGGCTGGTGATTAACAATGAGAGTTAGCATAGGATACAGCAACACAAACACGTTCGAGTTTGGTACCTGATGCATTAGTTACTGCATGTAAAACGGTATAAAACTGTTACAATTTACAAATATGTTCAATAAGACAGTAAAACTAGCTGATGTGTCCAAGGCCAGATAGCACAGAATCACAGCATTAGAGAATATGCTGAGTTAAAAGGATCCATCAGGATCATTGAGTCCAACTCCTGGCCCTCACAGGACACCCCAAAAATCCCATTATGGGCCTAAGAGCATTGTCCAAATGCTTCTGGAACTCAGAGAGGCTGGTGTTGTGACCACTTCCCAGAGGGGCCAGTTCCAGTGTCCAACCACCCTCTGATGAAAAACATTTTTCTGATATCCAACCTAAACCACCCCTGACTCAGCTTCATGACATTTCCTTGTGTCCTGTTACTGCTCACGAGAGTGGTGAGGTCTGTACCTGCCCCTCCAGTTCCCCTCACAAGGAAATTGTAACTGCAGTGAGGTCTCCTCTCAGTCTCCTCTTCTCCAGGCTGAACTGACCAAGTGCCCTCAGCTGCTCCTCATACACCTTCCCCTCCTGACCCTTCACCGTCCTCATGGCCCTCCTTTGGACATTCTCTAATAGTTTAATGGGTTTTTTATATTGTGGCACCCAGAACTGCCCCCAGCACTCGAGGTGAGGCCTCCCCAGTGAGAGCAGAGTGGGACAATCCCCTCCCTGGCCTGGCTGGCCATGCTGGGCCTGATGCCCCCCAGGACAGGGTTGGCACTCCCAGCTACCAGGGCACTGCTGGCTCACATTCAATTCTGTACCAACCAGAACCCCCAGCTTCCTTTCCACAGTGCTGCTCTCCAGCATCTCATTCCCCCCTCTCTCTGGAGGGAAAAACATCCAGGATTGCCCCATCCCAGGTGCAGCATCTGGCACTTACCTTGTTAAACTTCATACAATTGTGGCAGAATTGAAAACAATAAACCCCCCCTCCTCTCACACACTATTCTGTCCTATTCAGAGTCTGAGCCATGGACTTTCACTGTGGGAGAGTTCTACCTTGAAACAAAACCTGTCAGAATCCGACTGAAAACCTGCATCCATTTCCCCTCGACATCAATGGCTGCCCAAAAATCCTTTGATTTCAACAGGACTTGAAGTGGACCCTTTACCAGTGAAAAATTAAGAAACTAGACTTTTTTCCTTCAACTTTCTGTGATAGACATTTTCACACCACATACTGGTGTAAAAATGTTAGCCAAATTATAGAAGCAGGATATGCCAAACTATGTTGTTTGTTGGGGTTTTTTTAATGCACTCAGAACATGCTTTATATTTTCTATACTGAGAGATGGAAGAATCTCCAAACACCTGAGAGAATAAGAAATACACAAAGCTAAAGGGAATACACTTCAGAGAACAGTCATTATGTAAGCAACAGCAATTATATTTTAACATCAGACTACTTAATTTTGAACCAAAAACTATGGTTTGAGTTTTGTTTGTAGAGTATAAATAAATCTTTACACAGGAGAAATAGAAATTGTTATGGAAACTGAAAATTTTGATGGTCTTGAAGAAATACGCTACACATATTTAAATTCAGACCTATATACATTGTTAGCTCTGTGGGAGGTTTGCATTTTTTTCCTCCATTTTTGAATGATACAGTGTTTGAAGCATTGTTAACATAGAATAGGATGGAAATATTTATTCTCTTTCTCCCTTGTTTACCTTCCTTCTCTTCCATTTATTTTCTGGCCAGAACTTCAGATTCAGCTGAAGTTAACTGCACATAACTCAGTAATTTCATCCATGCAGGATGGGGGGAATTTCATATTATTTCTCCACAGAATTCCCTTCTCAGCCAGTTTTCTCAGAAGTGAAAAGGAAGTAACACTGCCTCCTAAATTCAGCAAAGACACCTGAGCACAATGTGATCCTTTTTCTAGAATGGTCTTTTGATCCATAATTTCAAATAAAATGTAAAAAATTGTTCTTAAGTGAAATTGTGAATTCCTAAGCAAAGTCTGTAGAAAAGCTCTTCTATATTTTCTTTTGTATGCTTTACTGAAAGGGTATCACTTCACAAAAAAATAAGAAAGATGTATGCACACTGCTGTTTAGGTTAGTTAAACTTAGACTTTCAATTCTGAAGAGTTAAACTTAGACTTTCAATTCTGAAGATACATTTAGTCTGTTGAACTTTGATACAGTGCCATTTGACCTGGGGTTGTTTTTTTTTCAGACGAGTGTTTGGGAATAGGTGATGCAAAATAAAAGTATAAATCTATATTTGTGACTGTGGGCATACTTTGAAGGAGTGAGTGTAGAGCGATTTGCATTATCCTTTCTAGATACTTGCCTAAGTAATTAACTCTTCAATCCTATGTTCTTGAGATCATATCCTTCCATGAAAAAAATTAAACCAGAAAATGAATGTTGGGTGTTTACTTAGAGAAGAATAACAATATTCATATTTTTAGAAGCAAGTTCTTGTCATTTCCTTGGAAATAATAACATTTTCTAGTGTGTGTGCTTTTAGTATTAATTCTTTCAGTATTTAAATCTCTTTCATTAAAATAGTATTAAAATAATATAAAGGCAATGTTCTTGAAACAAAACCTTACAAATTTTTAATTGAGTGATATTTATATAGAGCTGCACTTAAGGAGTACGTGGTGGTTTTCCTCTAAAACACAAAGACTGTTCTTAATGTAATATTTGGCCACCAAAATGAATACTTTAAAAAGATGCCATTGTACTTAGATAATACAATTTGCTAAATTTGTTATGTTTATGTTTTAAATATTTAACACAGTAATCTAGGAATAAATTAGTAAAATAGTAAACAAACCAATAAGGCCTTGTCACCAAGAATGATTGTATATTACAAAAAGGAATAGTTCACTTTATATTGTATGTTAGTCTACTTTTTGATCCAATAAAAAATCAGTAATGATAAGCTTTTAGTGAGCTAATTACTTGCAGAAGTACTGATTCACAACACTTCCAGATTACTTGCCGTAGTCACAAACCAAGTATGTGTCTAGTTCCTCTACCTCAGCCAAGTTTCTCTTTGTTCAGAGGGCAGTACCTTTCCTCCTCCTGGTCATTCTTCTGTTCCTGATGGCTATTGCTGATAGGGAGCAGGCACTACCTGCCTCTCAGGGTGTGAATTCTGCCTCCTTCCTGCCTGCACTCCTGGGAATGGGTTACAGGAAAGAAGGTTGTTCAGTGACCACTCAGAGATAGAGCACCTGTCATCGTATCACTGAACAGTTTAGATGAGCAGGGCTCTCTGGGGTTTTGTCATCCAACATCCTGCACAAAGGGTTGACTTTGAACTTAGATGAGGTTGGTCAGAGTCAAATCCAGATGACGTTCAGGTGACCCCAAAGATAGAGATTCCACAGCTTCTCTGTGCAAGCTCCTCTGATCCTTCATCACCCTCACTGTGACAATTTTTCCCTTAGATTCTACTGGAATTCCTCTTTTTGAAGCTTTTTTCTGTTGCATTTTGTCCTTTCATCATGCATTTCTGAGACTAGTGGCTCCCTCTTTTCTACAACTACTCATTAAAAGAAGTTAAGAGCACATTTAAGTCTCCCATATGATTGCTTATGTATCCTGGTTTTACATAACTTGATTTTCCTCATCTGCTGCACCACTGAGGAAGTGATGGCACTACTGTGGCAGTTGGCACAGTAACCTGTGAGCAGACCTTGCCAAGAAAAAACTCAGTGAGAAGTACCTTGTTCATCCACTCTTGCCTTCCACCGCACTTGCTTGACTTCCTGCATGCTGGAATGGACAATTCCTGTGCTTTGAGGAGCTTCATCTGAAGTTCTCCTTCTCTGAACTGTGTTCCCTTTGCTGTTGCTCACTCTTTGCCACCATCCCCCCTCACTTCTCTCTGACTGATGATTTCTCTCTTTTCTTAAACATGTTTTCCCAGAGACACCACCAACTTCAGCAGTGCACTCAGAAGTGCTCTGCAGAGAGTCTGCTCTGGAGCCAGCTGATGTCCAGCTTGGGGCAGTCCCACAGGCCACAGCTTCAGTCCTCCCAGTACCAAAACCTCCCCACCTACACCAATGCCATATTATAGTTCTGTGCATTTCTGAGAGAGTGTGATAATTGTCATGCTTACACACAAAGATACCCTGAGGCTCTGGGGCAGCGCACACCTGCATCTTTCTGAATTATGATAAATGATTTAAAATTCCTTACAGCTTACAGTGATACCACTGTAGATACCTGGCTTTAATAACTGGACTCAAATCACAGTTCGCAGCACATGACTGACCAGAAAGTGATATATGCTGTGCAAAATGAAGACATGACTATATCTGTTAATTTCTGTCCTAAATTTGCAATCTGCAGCCTAAGAGCTTAATCATTGCTTACTTGCATCCAAGTTTTAATTTGATTTACTTAAGTATAATTGCTTGCAGTTTATAATAATCTAGTATCACCTTCAGTTTACTTCCAGTTTTATACATGAATTTCATTCAAATCTGTAAAGATCATCACTTAAACTGGTAAGGACATTTCCACTCAAAAAAAATTCTTTTAAACATATTAACTTAGGATTTTTTAAAGTAAAAGATTGAAAAAAAATGTGAAATTTAACATACAGGTTGAAAATCTTACATTACTTATTTGATGTAAAAAATGTGGCATAAATGTTGATAAAGGGAAACTACTGGGGTGTGAGTGAGTGGGTGAGTTTAGCTTTTTTTCACTTGCCCTCCAAAGCACAATAAAGGTAAACTAAAGGCAGCTACAGAAAAACATTTTCTTTTGCATAAGGAGCATTCCGTTTTTGTGGGTATTTACAATGCATAACCAGTAATTTTGATTTCTTTATGTCCTGCTGTGGCATAAAATTATGGTATCTGAAGGACAACAAAGGTTTGCTACATTTATGTTTCTTATTAAATGATTGTTCCATTGTGTTTCCCTTTTTTTAATTTATGTTCTATTTCTCCAAATATAAGCTACTGTTTAGACCAACTAAACTAGTTTAGGTTGTGTAACAATGTTGAATGTGTGAGTACTTTAGCCTTCAAAATAATCCTAAAATACTTCTTTCTTGTACCAGCATTTTACTTATTATTAGCTCTCCAGGGCCAAGGAGCCAGGTCTGCACAAATCCTGGCTCCTCTGTGCTGCACAGCTACTGCAATCCAGCTGTAAATGGAAGCTGGTGAGTGTGAGATTCCATCTCCAGAGCAGTCTGGATATAGCCTGCTTGTGAGAATCTGATCCAGAGCACATTTCCTTTGATCTAGTTTTTTTTCTACATAAATGCCTACACTTATTTTTCTACAGCATCTGTATTCATATCCCCAAGTTACATTTTGTGATACGTGCTTTATCCTTTCAATCTCAAAAATGTATTAATTTATTTGTCTGCCTTTGAGTTTTTACCCTGCCTTGCTCAGTTCTTATGAACACAATCCACAATCTCATTTCTGACACATTATTTTCATTTCCCTTTCCCCACATTACCCAAACAACAGACCACACATAGCATAACTCAGAAGATATGTTTGATTGTCCCCACCCCCACAAAATGTTGACATATAAGGAAGCTAACACATTGCATATTGCATTTTTGTCTTCATTCCTCTTACAATGCAATATCTGTTTAACTTAAGCAGTGCAAAATGGAGAAGAATTCTTGGTATAAAAGCAAGGCTTAAGCAACAAACAGTGTTCACCCTGTGCCTTAATAGGAAAAGCAACAAATGAAATGACAAGGTGGCTACTCCACCTCAGGAAAGGTTTTTTAAAACTTTACTCCCTGACTCTCCTTTTGTGGCTCTAGGCAGTAAAAAGGAAGCAGCAGTGGGCATAGAAGCAAGAAAATAGGTCATTCCTTGTTTAAAAGTTCATGCTGCACAGCAGTTCCTGTCCTCAAAAGCTGCTTTCTTTCAGAAAAGCAGCAGGCTGAATGCAACACATTGGGCAAAAGTTACGAACTACAGTCTTTTCAGGGTTAAAAAAAAAAAAAACTAAAAGAAATAACAACCCAAACCACAAAACACCAAAACACAGAATACTTGCCACAGTAAAAAAAAAAAGAATCTGTGTTTTCCTAGAACAAAGCCAACATTGCATTATGCTGGTCTGATAAATTCTTTTTTTTCTATATAGGGGCTTACTGTCAAGGGAAGGATTTGAATTATTCACATAGATTCATAGATTCTATCCTGATTTGACTTAGACATACTTTCTGGGAGAAGCAGACCTCCACAGAATGAGGAGATATGCACAGTATCTTCTCTCTTCTATTTGGTACCTGCTCACAGATTTTGCTCACAAATACTGAACATTCCTCCTTGTCCATGGCATTTATACAGTAAAAGTGTGGCTGACATTAGCCATGAAAAGAATAATAAACATTTAAAGCAATTTTCTGTGGTACTTCTCAATTATTTTTATGGTGGTTAGCTTCCCCTTACAATACACTGAAACAAATTATATTAAGTTTTTTGGCAGGTTGCAATGCCTCCCCAGCCTAAGGTCTAAAGTACTGGCTCTGTCTGCATTGCAGCTGCTTCCTTGGAAAATTGGTGGTTAACCAGTCTGTTTCTTAAGTGCAATACCTGAGTTCTGCCAGTCTTCTCTCTTTGACCTTTTGGGTTCATGCTCAGATAGATGAGACCTAACTCCCTGATGGAAGTTCCATTCTCTGATAGCTGTGTTTAACCCCAGGGTACACCAATCTTCTCAGTAATCCATCTCTTGTTATTCATGTTTCAGCAGTGAAGTTACCTGATAAACACAGACTGATTCACTTCAAATAAGTACTTACCATCCAATCTTTTTTCTACAGAGAGGCTTTTGTCTAGTGAAGAGAACATGCAGAGCAGTGAAGTTAATGTGGCCATGAAAATCAAATCATGCACTTTGAAAGGGACAGGAGAGGGAGAAAAGAAAAATATCAATAGACATGTAATATGAACCTAAAAGATTAATGCACTGCTATGGATTTGTATAATTTCCAAAGTAAGCAGAAGTAATGGCTACAGAAAGGTGTACAAGGCTCATCCAGGCATAGCTCTGAGATCATCATGATATGAATATAGTCTCTCTCCAGCTGCTTGAGCACCCTGTGACCTGTGCTGCATGTAGTGTTCATACAGAGTCATAAATGTGCAGTGACTGCTGCCCTTCTCTTACTAAACAAGATCTCATTATATTTTAAGTAATCAAATACCAAGTCCTGTTAGCAGTTCTACCTCGTGGCCATACATTAAGAATCACATAGATGTATTGCACTGTATAAAAAGACACAGACTGAGGCAAGTATCAGAAAGATGAAAATATGTGGCCAGAACAAAAGGTGGGATCAGATGCAGATATCAATATTACCAACTCTTGTTAAGTATTTTTAGTTCAGCACTCAACATCAGTGTGGATTATTTTTGAACACCAAGGACAAGTAGCATGAATAATATGGGGAAACAGACTAATACAGGGAAATAGAGCAGATGCTACTAGTAGCAAGCTAAACTGAGGGAAAAAAATCCTGCATCTTAGCCCATTGGTGACAAAAATGTATGAGATTTCTAGTCACATTTCTGTACTATCTTTGGCGATCTTACTGTAATGGCAGAGAAGAAAAATTGGTCTTTTCTATTTGCAGTATTTTCAACTTAGGGGTCAGACAATTTTCACAAAAGTTAGATTGAAAAACAGGTCCTCGAGTAAAATCTCATAGAAGATTTTTAATACTCTTTGGAGGAACAAGTCTGAAAATGCCCTCCAGACTAACAGTCCTTTTAGTTCTCAAGATCCTCTTCAGCTCTGCATTTTTCACAAAGCAAATCAAGACACAGATCTAATTTTTGAACATCATGTCTCCATTCTTTTGCGTTCCTCCACACACAACTCATGGTCTGTTAACTTCATTTGTCAGTTTTTCTTTTGTTCTGCACTTCCCTTCATATGATCCCTATTTTCCTCATTACTATGCTGAAAATTTGAGCACCTTTTCAACCATTTTAACCGCTTCCAATTTTCTACTTAACCAAACTCAGCACCAATCCATCAATCCTGCCCTTTCACTGGATGTTCCAATCAACATAGTATGGCAGACAGAACTCAAAAGGATCTCAGAGATGCACATGCAGATTAAAAATATAATGACATGCTAATAAATTGAGACTGAAATTGAAGCTTTCATGCATTACAGTAGAAGAAAAATGATAAAGATTTGTGGGAAAATGAAAGTACTCTTATATAGAGAGAGCAAGCATCCTTAAAAATCAGTTGTAAAACAAATCCCATCTAAACCAGAATGAGGAGAGTCAGCTCCTCAAAAAATTATTACAGAAGTAAAAGTGCAAGTTCTACCAAAGACTGTACAGCTCTGCTTTGAAATTCCAGACTGACAATTAAGACAAAGGCAATTTTAAGGATCAAGGAAAACATAATGATCCTAGAGTTTGATGAATATGATGATTAAAAGTCTCTTAAGTTAATTAATTTGGGATAATGATTGAATCAAAACTTGTATCTTAATGGAAGATGACAATCTAATTGCAAAGCTGCTCCAGATGTGAGTATACCAGAAGGAGATACAAAAGTGTCAGAGTTCAGGTTTATTTTTCTGCAAGAAGGAACATAAGGATTTTCTATGAGTAACACAAGAGTAAATACATTCAATTTATGAGATGAAGTGCAAAGCTCCCCATTACATTGTTACTGGAAAAATTCAGACTTAAAAAAAAACATTTATGGGAGAAAGGTACCTCTCCACACATTTTCTAAAATCCCTGCCCATGCCACACAAAAGCTTTCTTCTCCCCTCCATTATCCCAAGTATTTTACATTATTGGAAAATCCTTACTCCCTTAGGACCAATTCAGATTTGTTATGTACCTCCTATGCCGCATATAGGTGAGAGGATCTTTTGGTTTGCATTCCACCATAAAACAAATAAAAATTAGTGCAACAAAATAAAAATGTGTTTCCATACAAGTCATCCTTCTATACAATGAGATCAAGTATCAAATTCTCATGAGGTTTATCATTACATGAATAAGAAGCATGAATTTTGCACAACTTTTGTCTTTCTAAGCCATTTAGTAAAGTATTTCACTGCAAATTTTTCCTCAGAGACTTATCTTCAAAAGGAAATAAGACTGATAAGAATAAGAAGACTCTTATAATAAAGAAAAATGATATGACTGTCTGATTTCAAGGTCACAAATGTTCAGGTTCCCCAGCACTCCATGTCTTTCTCCCTCAAGAGTCAGTGGAGCTCTGGACAGTGTCCTGGCAGGACCTGTGCAGAGAGAAGCCCAGCTGGGGCAGGCTGGCTGGCAGGACCTCACGAGTGACCTTCGCTGGAGCAGCCTGCTCCTGAGAGCCTGAGCTCCATGGGAGGGACCCACACTGGAGCAGTGCAGGAAGAACTGTAGCCCATGGGAAGGACTCATGTTGAAGCAGTTCATGAAGGACTGTCTCTGTGGAAGGGACCCTCCTCTGGGTCAGGGGAACAGTGTGGGCAGTCCTCCCCTGCAGGGGAAGGAGCAGCAGAGACAAGGTAGCTGAATGCAGCCTCCACTCCCTGTCCCCCTGTTCCCCTGCAGGGGAAGAAATAAAGAATTCAGGAGTGAAGCTGGGCCTTGGGAAAAAGGGAGGGGTGGAGGTAAGGTAGTTTTTAAGTCTGCTTTTTTTTATATCCCATTATCCCACTCTAATTTCTTTGCTAATTTTTTTCCTCAGTGAAATCTGTTTGGCCCATACCAATAATTAGTGAATGGTCTTCCCTTGTTGTTATCTCAGCTCATGAGCTTTTCATTATCTTTTCCTGTCCCCGTCCAGCTGAGATGAGCAATAATAAAGTGGCTAGTGGACAAGTGGTGTCCACCCAGGGTCAATCCACAAAGTATTTTATCTCTGTTTTAAATGTGTATCCTGTTTTGTCAGCTCTTTTTTTTTTTTTTTAAACAGGCAATCATTTACTTTAAATATTGAACATTTGTATATATTGACATAGTCATTAAGTTTTATTTTGTAAAATATTTGGATTTCTCACACCTTTCCATTTTACTTTCACCTTGAAACATATGTTTTGCCTGTTCATGTTTACTAAGCTGTATTTTTTTAGTTAGATTTTAGCACATTTCTGATGAAAACAAAAGTCTTTTCCCACTTCCTTTCTAACATAAAAGAACAGGACTAGTGGAGTGAGAAAAAAAAAAACTGATTTTTTTTCTACTGTTTTGAAATACAAAACATTTGAAAAAAGTTTTCAGAGAAAATCTTTTTCCACAATGAAATTGCCATTGGAATATTTTTGGGGGAAAAAAAACAGGACTGCTAACAGATCTTCTACAGACTTCCAGTGGCCTTTCCAGTCTGAGACAGATTGTTTAGACTGTGCAGATAGCAAGAAAACACTCCAAATGCTCTGTGTAAGCCACCTCCCTGAGCTACTGGAAGGACATTAATGCCCTTCAAAACCCAATGCAAATAACTAATTAATTTTTTTTCCCTAGGAGTTTGATTCTTAATGTTATAAAAAAGAAGCTAAATCCCATCTGATTAACATTTTTCAAAAAGAGACACAGTAGGGCAACATAAATTGTTTTTCTATATTGGAAGATGTTACAAGGAACAATTAAAACCCAAACAGAACTCTTCAGCAAACCACAGCAAATGAGAATTAACCTACAGAGTAATGTCTCATTTTTTTCCCAAGACTCTCACTCACTTTTATATCTGTGGGTTTTTTTTTTTTTTGTTACTTCAATGAATAATACTATATATAAGCCTTCCTGGAGTAAAGATCTACTTTATGAACTGGAAAAAGTAATGGTTAAAATACAAATAGCATAAGATAGCTAAACTTTATTTTGAATTCTGTTTCAACAAAAAGATGGCAGAGTGTAACTACAGAAGAAACTTAATTGAAAATATTTTCTTTATTCTCTTTGGTTTGGTATTTGGAGTGATTAAAAAAAACATAATAGACAAGTTTATCAGGATATGCGAGTATATGACAGAAATAAATCTGCATTACAAACCAGAATTTGCACTACAACACTAATTTCCATCACAATTCACAAAGATCAGTTCCAGGTGTTCTCTAATTAACAGAGTGCCAGACTTTGCTGTTGCCATTCACATTATCTGTATTCACAGAATCACATTGCATTCAGCAGCTTCTTAATCCCTCAAAGGCATTTTGTAAAATGTAAAGAAAAAAGCAGATTATGAACTCTGAGTGATCACTGTAACCTGTGTCAACTCAGCATTTCTCACAGAAGCTTTATTCTTTTCTGCCTTAGAAACATAAAAACACACTTGGTTAGCCCAGTGCACAAAAATTCCTGCCTGAAAAATTTTTTGTCACACACATCTGTTTCTCCTGCCAGAAGCTTTCAGTACTTCCTTTCCCTGTTGAAACCATTAATATGTCAGATCAATTTTGACATATTCTGAAAATAACAAGTAATTTCTCTCCTCATGATTCCTTTTTTCATCCAAGGATTCAGCAAACTCAGGTAAATGAAATTGAGTTAAATTAAAGGTCATAAATCACAGGAAAAAAATAATTTCTGTCATAGCAAGAGATAATGTAATACTAATAATGGTCTCTTTCCAATGTATTTACTTAGATGTATATGGCAGTAAACTCTTCTGTCACATTCAGGCATGTCACCCTTGTATAGATTCAGTCTGCTGGATTTTTTGACCTCTGCTACATCAAATTAGCTACTCCTCTCACGTGACACTCATCTGGAATTGGACCACAACTGGTAAAAAAAAGCCATCATTAATTTGCTATGAAAATATTCCCACTCTATATGTTTCATTTACTTAAGTCATATTTAAAAAAAAAAAGCCGTAATGACAAAATAAAAATATTACTCCAATTTTTATATAGTGTTTTCAACTGCTGTTCTCAAGACAGTCTTTAAAATAAATTAGTTGTAATTGCCATCACTTTTACTCTAGACATTCTATTAAATTCAGTTTTTGTGAGGTGTTTACCAGTGAATATATTTGAGTTTTCTAAATTTGAGGATATACCTAAATACTGCTAATAGGGCAACACTTGTGATAGAAAACCAAAGATGTGAATATGAAAATTTACTACGCCTTTTCCATAGGCTACTCAGGAAATACTGATAAGGAAGGTGAGGTACAATATAATTTTCTTCCTCTTATTAATTCAGTGTTAGAACACCAAATCAGTACACTTATAATTTTGGTATTTCCTTTCCCATGGATTAACTCAGAATTTGGTCTTCATAAGCTAAAGAGGAGGACTGTTAAGGTCAATACAGTGACATTGCTATAAATTCTGGATTAGTTATCAGTTTTAAATATTTCTAGATCATTAGCCATGTGGAGGTTGGCTTTTCAGAAAGCTGAGAATGCATTGAGCCACATGCAAATGGCCTTTGATGTGGTACACAACAGTATACCACAACAGTATACCACAACTATACTGACTCCCTAACATTATTGCCAAATGTTACCTTTTCTTCTACTATAAAGAATAATTTTTTTTTTCTTATGCAGGTGTCACTGATTTACTGAGATATTCTCTAGAGCTATGATTCATCAAAGTGAAAGCCAAATAAATACCACACTGGCATATATATAATAATAAGTGCTACCTAGCTGAGCTTGTGTCACTTCAAATCACCTCAGCAGACATTGGCATTATCCTCTTTCTTAGGCTCAGTGGGTCATTTGTACCTCCAGGTGAACACATGTTTGCAGGTAATGTTTGCACCAGTTGGCTGATTTGGAGTTGTTGCACAGTGTGAAGACCAGAGTTCACATTGCAGCTGTGTCCTTTCGTGAGGACAAAGGGAGCTGCAGGGAAAGGCACGAGCTTCTGAAAGGCAAGGGGTGCCCATGAGCTGGTGGGGTGTTACAGGGGCTCAGTAAGATAAAATCCTTACAAGGAAAACAGGATTGTTTTCATAATCTTATTCTTACTTCTCATTCACACATGAAAACAACCAAGATGACAAATGAAAGTAGATGTGCATCCAGTTTAAGACAAGTAGTGGCATAAAAGAATAAAGAGGTAAATGCATCTCCTAAACACAACTCTTTTCTCTCCACTCCTTTTCTGCATGATAGACTTCAAAGAAGCATTAATAGCAAGAGCATATGGCATGGATCAAAATTTGGGGTAATAGTAAAAGAACCAAATATGCATTTCAGAATATAAGAGGCCTAGGAGACAATTATAAGAATTTATTTACTGTACTGCACTAATAACTAAACTTGTCAAGGAAATGAGTGAATAAATTAAATTTGCTGGTTAAGTTGTACTTACTAGCCAAAATATTTATGGAACTGATCTATTATAAACATATTTAATGAGGTAAAAAATATTCAGAAAATGTAGAAGTTTGGAGATTGTTGACTACACTCCCTCAACAAAGCTAGTTCCATGCTGATATCTATCTACCATCTATTCATTGCTACATCTTCTAAAGAAAAAACTGGATCCAAAGTCTGTGATAGGCAAAAGGAACCATATATTGTAAAATATATTCTCTGTTCTGGAACTCTTCATAGGAAAGAACTACAAGGGACATAATCAGTATTAGTAAAAAAGAGAATTCTTTTTAATTGAACTATTCCGATTCAGCAGTTTCTACAACACTAGTTTCAGCATTTGTACAAAATTCTGAAGCCTTAATATATTGGCTGGTTTCAAGCCCGGATTCCAAATTATTTCGATCTTTAAATATTTTAAATCATTGTAAAATTCTAGAAATATTCAGGATAATGTGGAATTCATCTTTCTCAGATGAATCTGAAATAGATTTGCATGGTCCTATGCCATGGGCTCTTACAGATGAAGCATGCTCACGTATCTTGTTCCATAAAACCTAAATACCAGATCATCAAAACTACTTATTGCAGTTGTGCTTTATGATTCATTTGCTGCTGTTATTTGCCTTTAAGAAACTAAAAAATTTAAACCACTTTGTTGTTGAGGGATTTTTTTGTAAGAAGTCAAGAAGTGTCCAGGGAAAAAGTTCAGCTACCTCAGTTGGGAAAAGAAACCTGGTCTTGGTCATCTCTGGATTAAAAAATGGATTATCTTTGATGCTATAAAACCAAGCCTCAAAGGAGCACTGAAGTCTTTTACAAAATTCTCTATGTCTTTGACCCTGTTAATACTTCACTGTGAGGATATAATGATATTTTATGCTATAATTATTAATATGGCTATATATTTCAGATGATTGATAAGGTTAGCACAGTTTATTAGAAGGTTAATAAGGTTTAATCTTATTAAAACAAGTGCAGAGTGCACATTCTCCTGAAGGAAAAAGTATTTACAATTGCTGTGAGGCCAAAATAATTAATCATTAATCAGAGCCAGTTGAACAAACTGTTTAAATTACATGCAAATATGGACTCTCAGCTTAAAAAAATGATATGTTTTCTTTGCTTCTCCCACACTTTCCTTGCTATTGTCTCTTCTTTTAAATTCTTAATCCTTTTATACTCTTTCATTCTTTCAGGCAGAGAGAGATATTTATCATTCAGCTTATTTCTACTAAGCAGGACATCTGTGCATGTTTATTTAACCAGTTTCATTCTTTTCATGGTTATTTCTACTGCCTCCTGTGGGGATGTCTCCATACGAATTTGCAGGTGTTAGGTGCAAAGCCTGTTCCTTACTCAAGGAATTCAGAACATGTGTTTCACAGAATTCAGATTAAGTCTTGTGAAACAAAATAATTCTTTGCTTTAAGACAGCAAGAATAAGAGGTATAGAAAAGATGTGAAATATTGGAGTCCTTATCCTAAACACATATTTTGCCAAGTAGCTTACTTCCTTGTCTATTTCAAATGGACCTAAGAAAGGAAAGCTAATGAACATGACACAAAGTTCCACTGATAAGACCCTGGGGATAGTCAGATAGTCAGACTTCTATTCCTGGCCTCGCTCTTGCTTTCTGCATTAGCAGCCCTTGGCTAACTGCAGGAATAGTCACCAAAGAGGAGGTATGAACATTAAAACCTTTGTCATCCAACAGCCTGACTCCAGAGCCAGAGGTGTTGTGGCCCTTGCCTTATGGCTGGTTGAAGGGTATTCTTGTGGAACATAAGGGTCTGAGCTTCAAGGGAGGCAGTAAATCCAAGGTTCTTGGTTTATCTCATTAAAGCTAGGCAGCATCAGTTTTAGCAGGATTTCTTTTTAATGGAATCTGCACTCTCAGTATTTTGTGTACTCCAAGCAGAACTGTCCATTTTAGGCCTTTCAAAGAATTTGGTCTCAGGGACCTTTGGTTTCTGATGGACACAGGACAGACTCAAGTAAGAAGCACACAACTGTTGTGAAGATAGCAGTAGTTTGCTTGCAAAGAAGGAATGAAGGCACCTAAGAATTTGGTTTTGTAAAACCGGGTCTGCACTACAGTTTTACATGCATAAATAATACAGGAGGTTTTTTTTTTATTTGTTAAACACTTAAATTTGGCTGTTGTGATAAATAATACTGCCTCTGTTATGGTCCTTAGTAGCCCCTTTGAAGAGAATTAAGAGTATACAGATAAAACTAATATAATTTTTTGTTCTACAGAAATTAGCTCCTTTACACAAACTTCCTGAATAATTACATGTCATCATAGTTGAGTAGTAATTCCCAAAATACAATAGTTCACATGGTTTTCCAGTTTTATCACAGGAGCTCAAACTGAAATAAATAAATAAATAAATAAACCCAAAGCTGTCGTATGAACAGATAAAAAGCAATTTCTCTCTCACTCAGAGAAAGTTCAACATTTTTTCTGATCCTAATTCACTTCTTTTTGAGGCAGAGCTTAATCCCATATGATTGTCTTGAGAATAATTTGTGCAAATAAGTTAATGAATACATTAGTTTATATGTAGCTTCTCTCTGCAAAAAATCTTCCAGGCAAAATATCTATACACTCTACATTGTTCCCAAGTCTCTTCAGTCATTTCCTAGACAGTACTTAACTGTGTAACAATTGAGTGCATGTTATGATTCTGCTCCTTCTTTATCCTAAATCCTCTTTTCCACTAAACATAGACCTATGTATAAGTAGCTGAGTGGGTAATGTGTGTCAGGCAAGCATTTTCCTATATCAAGATAATATTAGCATAGTTCTTGGGAAGAATCTTTTTAGAAGAGAAACTGTTAAAAATATAAACTTGGCATTAAAAAAGCATCTATTTTGCTGTTTCCTTGAATTCTGTATTTATTTAACAAATAAAACTGGCTTTCTTGTTGGAAGTTATCAAATGAAAATTGTTAACTAAATTAATTATACTACAATTAGCTAGATTCTTTGCTAGCTATGATAGGTGATCCCAAAAATGAAAGTGATACCTGCATTTTTTGTATTATGCTCGTAGTGTAAATGATGATAGAATTTAAACTTGCATTGTATAAAAACAAAAAAAAGACATTCAAATGAAAATAGGCATTCAAATGAAAATATATAAGTATTTGTCTCATCTCCAATAATGACAAAAAACAAACACTTAGGAAAAGAGCATAAAACCAGAATTACTATCCAGATAATATTCTGCATATAGTCCACTGAAATAGTTTCCAAATGTAATAGCCTCATAACTTTTTAACTTCCTTTTTTCATTAAGGAAGATTGTTGCACAATGTCTTTTTAGGGGCAAATATATTTCTCTGGATCTTCATTATGTCTGCTGGACCCAAGATCTGACTAGCTGACATTAGTAAGGTAATTTATCTGATCAGGTCTGATAATTCATAGAACTCATCTAATCCTTCTTCAAGTATATTCCATGTAGTGATATGGAAAAATAATATCTTAGTTCTTCTTTCTTGTGTACAGAAGGCTTCATACCTTCACTACTTGAACTGATAACATATCCCAACCTAGCCTTTTGGAGTTTATGCACTTCAAACTCAAAACTTTGTGTGGCTCAATCTCTTTTATGAAGTTTTGAAAGTCAAAAGTTTCATTTTCAAATGCAGAGTCTCATGAAATGTTGAACCTCTTCTGTTTCCCCTTTAAATTTTATTTTAAAGTGATAAATATTGCACAAATTAAATTGGATGTGTTAAAATGTGTTGCAGACTTCTTAAACCACTGTAAAGATAGAAAAGGAAGACTAACATGCCAGCAGTTGGATTCTCAGTAAATACCCAGAATATATCAGCATACAGGAAAAATCAATATTTTTACAGAAAGTAGAATATAAGATGAAAAACGATGAATCACATGGAAGCACATAATCTTATGAGTGTCATATCAGCCTAGCAGGCATTCATTTTGGATAAGTAATCTTAATATCACAGGATAAAGATTATAGAAAGGAATTGCCAATATTTTGTTATGGAAATGAGAAAATTCAGGGTTAAAATAGAGACGAGCGATTTCTTTTCATCATCAAGTGAAAAGATCAGCAAAAACTCACATGGAGCATCTTTCTGTATCTCTGTGGGAATTCTGCTTCTTGTGATCTGCTGCTGCCAGATTTAATGTGCTGAATTTATTATACAAAAAGTTGTCTGACTCACAAGTTGTTTTTATTTCCTCAGTACAGATACTGCTTTATGTTGTTGTTCAACAGCATAAAAAAGTTAAATAAAGTGTGTTTTTACACTATATACTCTACATTTTAACAAAAAAGTACATGGGTTATCAAATACATTAAATATATACTAACAATAAGTGGGTTTGCCAACTTCATGTTACTTGTTAAACAGCCTCTAATTCCTTCTTCAGATTCCTCTTTCAAACATTGGTCATATACAATGAATCTTGTGCACCTCTGACCACACCACCTGTCATCCCTGAGGAAGGTAATAATCTAAAACAAGAACTATTTTTTTTTTTCTAGTTTGCTCCATTTTCTTATTTGAAACACAGTAAAGCAGAGCTAAGAAATGAGAGGAGGACCCCTTTGTTATTTGGACTGGCAGTATCACTGCAGTACTCAGTATTGTCAGTGAGGAAACAAGGGTGGGAATGTGCAGAGTGTACTTTTATTTGAGCATCTTTTATCTTGCACATCTAACGTACACAATTTAAGATTTCTCAGATATCATTTCTTGGCCAACAGTAAATAACAAGGACTAGATATACAGGTAGCATCATCATTACTCTTTTTACCAATCCCATGGTGCGGACAATCGATGAGCCTCTCCCAGCCAGGGAATTGTCAGGTCAGTGGGGAAGACTTGGATCTGTTATGTTTTGAAACTGACTTGATGTTGCTAAAATGTTGTCTTCTGATGTTCTGCTGCATCTTGTTTTTTTAATCCTTTTTCAGGTCAGTATTTTTCCTCTTGTGTCCTTCACCTGCTGGAGACAATTATCTCAGCTACTATGCACTCCTTCTTGTTTTTCTTTTTATCTTGCATAGCTCTGGTTCCTATACTTTCTTATTTCTTAGTCACAGTTTTCTCAGTAAAACCAAGTTTTAGTCACAGAGTTATCATGCATAAAACTTGTCCTGGATCACATTCAGCTGAATCCTTAGACAGTGGGTTACAACAACAGCATTCAGAGCTGAGCAGATTTATTCAGTTTGTGGTGAGCCTGGATTATAGTCTGGCCATCCCTGCTAAACTCAATGCCTTATCTACTAGGCCACAGTGCCTGCCTCCAGAAACAGCACAAATATACCAGCATTGCCCTAACCCTGTACTAAAGAACACCATTAAGATTGCAAAGTCATTATTCAAAGTCATTATTCATTTGCAGATGCTGTAGTGGAGTTACTGATATCACTCAATTCACTACTTTTTCTATTTCTATAATCTGAGATAGACTAATCATATCACCACTTACTTTTTTATATAGAAGTCGTGCACTATTTAGCCCTCACTTGGAAAGGAGCTATTCTGTTGCCTTCCATTTTTAATACCTTATTTGTTGCATCTTACTAAAGACAATTATAAATTCCTCATGGCCTTCCCTATAAAGCTCACCTCTGCAGTTACCTACAAAGTTTAACCAGAAATTTTGGCTGTGCCATTCAGGCTAGTTAGGATCTCACTTCTAGACAAAAGACTTTTACATAGCACTTCATTGCTGTTTCCACTCATGCCATGAAAATACAAAGCTCTAGCATCAAACAGTCTTCAAAATTACCATGGTTTATTCTTGTACTAATAGTAACTAATAGTCCAGTATTAAAAATCTACTACCACGTTTCCTTTAATTTTTGGTTGTCATGAAAAGTAAAGGTATTCAAAGTCAGGAGTACTTCAGAGCTGTGGGAAGCCTTTAAGAACAAGCCTGAGTGTTCATGTCAAGTAAAGGTTTAACTGTTGTGCTGCAAACTGCTATTTGCAGGAATTCTTGTTCTCCTTCTGCAACTGTCCTAGGGTCCTGGAGGAAAGAAAGGTGAATTAAGAAATACCGAGGAAAAGCTGTCTGCAAACAATTTCATTCTCTGGGAATAAAAGTCACAGATTTTTAGGTAACATCTATTTCCATGACTGACTTATCTTGAGATTTCTCCTGAGAACTATTTTCAGTCCTCATTTCCTTTTTTTCTATGTCTACAAGCAGGTCCAGTCCCAATTCCAATCTGCATTATTTAAAAGTGAACTAAAGCACTGAATATATATTTTATACATCAAGGGATGTTTACCAAATAGATGGCCAGCTGTTCTTCTCTAGTTTGAGAATAAAGTCTTTACTGTGCAGATAATTAAGGCAATGTAAGTAGCATAGGCTGAAGAGGAAAACCTTGTGTCTGAATCAATGCAATAAAAAGGAGGCAATAAAATCTCACAAGTGACTACAGTTCCAGTAGGTGTAATTTGTGTCCATCAGTGCTCACTTCTTAATGTCTTCTTTGTTTTCTACAGCTCCCCACCCTAGATCTGGGAATTCTGGGAAACAAAATTCTCATTTTATAACATGAGACTGAATAGGTATCAGTTATCTGCAGAAGGTTTATTCCTGCTCTATACCTTTGGCCAAAATCATGTTTCCTTGATAACTTCTCCTGTATATGTGATTGGCATATCAATTGCCTAGTAGTCTTGACTAGTATTTTTCTTTATTTTGGTAGTTCCAAAATGCTAACTGTTATCTCTGTTAGCCTACAAAAATAATATTTTCATAAAGCACCAATGCGACTATATCCATAAAAACCTAAGAACAAATACTGTTTTAGCAAAATAAATGGCATCTATATATTTTCTTTCTCATATATGAAGATCTACACTGATAAAAACAAGCTCACAGAATGGAGGGCCCTACTATTGCAGTAGATAATCAAACTCTTCACTAGCTCACAATTCCACTAGGTCTGACTTTCCTATTTATACAAAATTTCCTTTCTCTGCTTTATTTAAGGATTTAGGAAATGAGCTTTTTGGAGTACTCTCAATTAATTGGTTGGAATTAATAATGGTATAATTTTGGAATCTATTTACTAGTAATGAGAGATTATACTTTCCACAAATATACTAACAATTTTTCATTTTAAAGCTTATAGGGTTTTTACATTTACAACACTTTTTTCAGCAAAAGTGACATGAGATTTTCCTTTTCTGCTTGAAGAAATTCCCTATAGTTGCATATGACTCACAAAATCAGTGTGCCCAATGTTTCTTAAAGCAGTGACTATAGATTATTTTTCCCCCTGCTGCAGCTCAAGTTCAGTTTCATTCATCTGCTGTGTTGCACACATTATGTATTTTTTGATACAGGATCCTGACTTTTTTAATAAGAATTTTGCATTTTGGCAAATGAGACTTTCTCAGTTAATAAATGAACATCCTTGCTCACAAATTAAACTTAATCAGTTCTGGAGAAATCCAGAACAACTTCTTGTGTGTCACAGTATGGTGTATTTTTTCCATGATAAAGTGATACTCTCCTAACCCCTCATCTTTCTGTAGATATTAAACACTGACAATCTTCACTTAGCTGAAAAGGACCTCTCTGATTTATAATACTCATACTTACTAATTTATCTGTAAAGGCCAATTAGCTGACTGAAGTGCTCAAATGAGTCAGTAGTAAAATGGCCATTGCAGCAAGGACTTAGCCACTATCAAAGTAAATCATTTAATAAGACAAAAAAAATTTTTTCAGCTGTCCCTTGCCTGTGTCCCCTTCACTGATTCAGATTCAGTTTTCTATAGGCCAATTAAAGTTATGTTTATTGAAATACATTTCAACATGATTTAGCAGGATGCAATAAGTGGAGAAAATGAAAAAAAACAGTAGAGACTTTTGGATTAACTGAGTACAACCTTTGCAGAGGACTCAGACCTTAGTAACGAACAAACTATTTTTATCTAGAAAACCAGAAAAAGACAAAATCCAAACATAGTTTCATAATAAAATAAACACAGAAATTAGAATTGCACTGTTGATTTTCCCAGCATGAGCACTGTTCAGGTATGAGCTGTCATATAGCTGGGGTTTTTTTTATTTTTTTGACACTATTTTAGCCTATGTCTTGTGTAGTAGGTGAGGGACTTTGGGGATTTGTAGAGTTCACCAACAACAGTACTACTGGTTGTGTTACCATTTATCATTGAAGTAATTCTCTGCCTAAAAGACACTTCATGTCCTAAAGCCTGTTCATTCCTGTGCCCTCTGCAGTTCTAGCAATCTAAATAAATCAAGGCCCCTTTACAGCAATGCTTTAATGTGGAAGTAACCCAGAGCTTCTACCCAGCTCATCAGAGTTTACATCTTCTTATGTATTTTTTACCCTGCAGTTATATAGTGAGTTTGAAGGAGATGAGGGTATTATCTGAAAATTGGATACATATATTTTGTCAGGTAGCAAAATTTATATAAACCTGTTATTTATCTGAGTCCTTCCACATCCATCCTGAGAACATATGCCGCTTTAAAGTGCTATAAATCTAAATGTCCCCTAAATCACCTTGGAGACTTCTGTCAAAATGAATAGGATTAAAGCTATCAAGAGTCTTCCAAAGTACTTGTCTTTCTAAAAATCATAATACTGGTTTTATTTTATATTTATTACAATGGAAAATATTTATTGATTTATCCAAAGGCAGCAAGGAGTCTTTCTTAAAGTGTTGGAAGGCATTCTGAGTTGGAATGATGAAGTGCCTAACAGCCAATATTCTACAGCAAAAAGCAGATCTCTGTCATTAAAATATATGCAACAGTCAGGCTTTTGCTAAAAATGTGTTTAGTTTTAGAATGTATTATTTATTAAATAAACTTGGTTTTCATTGCCTCTTTTATTATCTTCTTTCTTTTCTATTGTTCCAGGATATTTTATAGCCATTTGTATTCAAAACAGAATGTTAAGATTGTAGAGTGTTTCCTGCTAGATGAGAGGTTTAAAAAGCCCAAAGAAATTTGTAGCAAATGGCAGAATATAAATGGTGAAGGCTTACTGGTTGTTTTATTTACTAAAGTTGTATTCTAATCCTGGTACTTCATTAAGTAAATGTCTTCCATTTTAAGATGCAGTTGCCTCTTTAATTTGGAAGGTTCTAGTGTTGCAGTTACTGAAAACAGCTTAGCTATTTAGTCTCTGAATCTTTATTTTAATACACTGAAGTATAACCATAATAGAATCACTTCATCCTCGTGTTGAAATCCTGAAATGAAGCTGAAAGAAAGCAACAGGATCATCCAGGATCATTACTAATGGCAAATAGTGACCAGAATGAGAACAGGATGGAAGAGCATCTCAGGATATAACTGCAGAAGGAAATGGTAAGGGGAAAAAAAGGAAACACCATGGAGCACTAGGAAAGTTAAGCTCTAGGCAAAAATTTTATAATGGAGGTTCTTATTCCATTTCCAACAATGCCCCTAAACAGCATCTGTCTGGAGCAAAAGTCTTTGCCATTGAGCTAGAGACACTCAAATACAAAAATATTTGGTTGACACCTGGAGTATTTATCTATCCAACTCCAGGAATTGATTGCATAGCTGGGGCTGTTTCTTTTCTCTGAGAGGTTGGATTTTGAGGTATGAGCTGGGGGGGAAGGGGAGGGACAGAACTTTAAACAGTTTAAACTCATGCTTGTCTCAGTCCTACTTAAAGCCACAACAAAACATCAAAGCCATTCCTAGATCCTTCTTCATAGGTTTAAAATATAATTAAGTTCTTTTCCTTTGGTATCTTCAGCTTGATGAGTGCCACTTGACTTAAAGAGGAAGGAAACAGTCTAATAATGTACACACTGAAGTGTATTTAGCTATTGATAGCTCATAATATCTTTCAGAGAAGAGAGGTTTAGTGGCTCAAAATCCTAGGCCAAATTCAAAATCTCTTCATTTCCTCCCATGCACTAAAGAACAACACATGTGAAAGCATGCACTCTAACACATGGTGGCTGGGAAGAATGTCCTTCATGCTAAAAAAAAACAAAGCTATATTAACTGTTAGACAGAAAATTAGAAAATAATTGCCCAAGGAATGAGTATGGCTTCCTGATTTCAAAAAGTGAATCAGGTGAATGCCTTTATGAGCAAAGAAATTCATCTATCACATGGTCTTCCACTTACTGATGGTAAGATGGGAAAATTAACTGAAAGGACTCACAGCTGCACTAATACACAAACACAAAGGTAGTTTTCTGCTCCAAAGACATAACTCAGCATGTATTCAATCAAGATTGTATTCTTCTTGGTAATTAGATTGGAGATAAAATATACTGTCTTCTCACTTTTCTGCTCTTTTTGTACAAATAAAAATGCTCTCCTCTGCTACACTTCATCTGCAGTTCACAGTAAGTTTTGAAAGCTTAATAAACAATTTTTTCTAGAATAAATTACTCTAATGCATTTCAGAGAAAAATGTTAGCATGAAAGCTGAATGCTATTGTATTATTTTGCAGGCTTTATGTTTTTCCAAATAAGGAAATTGTGACAAATGAAATTAGTTGTAACAAAACATGTCAAAAAGAATCAATTAAAAAAACCACACAAAACCAACCCCAAAAATACAGAAGCTGGTTGGAAGTAGAAATTTGTCTTACAGACCAAATGAGGACTTCCTTACAAAGGATGCCACTGCTATCAGTTTAAAATGATCACAGTCCCTCACTGATGCATGCAACCCAAATTCATAGCTACTAGAGTCGTACTGAAATCTGCTGATATAAAGCATAAGATAAAAAATATAGCCAGCAGTCTGAAACACCTTATCTACAGGGCACTAGCGATGCACTTAGGAAAAATTACTACAAAGGACCTAGCACCTAACTCTTTACAGGTCATCTGCACTACACATTAAAAAAGGGAAAAACAATTCAACTTAAAAGCCTTCTTACTTATGAATCTATTTTGCATATGATAAAAGGCTGCTTTTTACTTGTGGTTTCAGTGGGGCAGGTAACAAAACCAACATGTCTTGAGGTATGGAGGCTAATTTCAGCAATATCTGAGGATCACAGAAATACTCCTGAGGCTATTAGGCTTCAATCAACAGACCACTGGGAGTCAACAAATTATTTTTAAGAGTGTAATGAATTTATTTCTAAAAACCACTGCAGTTTTGGTGGGTTTTAGTGAACTTTGTGAAAAATAGGCTGGAAAATCTTCTTATTGGAAATGATTAGCCGGTCCGTAGCCAGTCTGCAGCAATAGAAGCCCCAGTTCACCAAGATGTTGTTCTGGTTTTGACTGGGTCAGAGTTCATGTTCGTCT
Organism: Urocynchramus pylzowi; assembly: GCA_013397555.1. NCBI lineage: Eukaryota > Metazoa > Chordata > Aves > Passeriformes > Fringillidae > Urocynchramus > Urocynchramus pylzowi. The sequence continues at coordinate 117,721 of VZRH01002024.1, forward strand.
TAGTAGCTGGTATAATGCAGTGTTTTGGATTCAGTGGGAGAATAATTTTGATAGTACACTGATGTTTTGGCTGCTGCTCAGTAGTAATTACTCTGAGGCAAAGAGTTTTCAGTGTCTCATGCTCTGCTAGCAAGGAGGTGCACAAAAAGCTGGGAGAGATCATGACCAGGAAAGATGACCCAAACTGTCCAAATGGATTTTCCACACTATAATACATCATGTCCAGTATATTAACTGTGGGGAGATAATATGTAGGGGGAGGATCACTGCCCAGGAGGAGGCTGGGCCTCCATCAGAGGGTGGTAAGCAATTGCAGTGTGCATCACTTGCTTCTCTTGGGTTTTTGTCTCCTTTCCCTCTCCATTTTATTAAAATTATTGATGCTATTAGTGTCATTATTATGCTTCAATTTGCCATAATTATTAAACTTGAGTTTTATTTTCTTTTCTTTCCTGACTGTCCCCCCCATCCCACCATGGGGGCAGAAGGGAAGTGAGTGAGCAGCTGTGTGGTGCTTGGCTGCCAGCTGGGGTTAAATCATGACAGATGCACAACTTGGAAATAAGCAAGCTGCATCTTTTTTGACTGATATAAGCTCCAGTTCTCAAGTGATAGAAACAACAGTTAAGGTTTCAGGGAGGAGTAACACATTAAGATCCTCATCTTAAATCATTTTGCAAGTGCAATGAGAAAGAATATTCTGTTGGAATGAGCATATTTGCTGAAGGGTGATATGCTTCATCAACGGATGTGTTACAGGAGATGATTTCAAACAAGGAGAGAAATTAGGACTGACAAGCCAAATAGTTCTGACATTTCTGTGTGTGGGCAGGGTCTATTCTGATACAGGTTCTACCACTGGAACTCTGCGACAGCCCTGGTTGTCAGCCAACATTCACAATCCCTTGAAATAAAAGCAGTAGGCAAAAGACCCATTTCTTGGGCCATTTCCATGTTGGGGATTTTTTTGGCTAATAGTAGAATTTGCACTTTAGCCAGCTGGATGGGATCTTAAAAACTTAAAATTTGCATAGAAATTCAGCATAACTAAAAGGTATCTGAGATCAAAAAGCCTACCAATGTCATTTATTCAAAATCCAGGTTCACCCCACCCATCCATCTGCATTTCTTGCTATGTCCATTATGTTAATTTCAAATGCTTTCAACAAAGATATAATTTTAAGCCTAGTGAAAACCATTCCCTGTGAAACAATGAAAGCATCAACATCTATCCAATAGCAGAGCTTAGTTGTAAAAGAATATGTTATTGAATTGGAGGGAGCTTCATCTCTTATTTCCATAGAACTAGATAAAAGGGATAATTTGAAGTGTATTGTTGTATAACACTGAGCTTTTGACTTCATGGGCATTCTTTGTTTTTCCTGTGTAACATATTTCAGATAACTGTATTAGCATAAGAAAGCTATCTTAGCAATGCTAAGATATCTGTCATTTTTCTAAAGTACAGAGCTGATGACAGTATTTACCAAAAATGTGTCCAGATTTCCCTAGTAAAAAACCAATTTTTACTTACTCATGCCATCATGAACTTTGAAGTCATTTAGGCTTAAATGTTCTGTGCTCCAAATCCTTCTGTCAAGTGAACTCTGTGCACACGTGCAAGGAAAGCTTCAGACCAATTGATATCAAAGAGCTTGAAAAACTGACCAAAAGCAAAAAATTGTCTCTTTAAGTCTTCCATACTGAGCTTTGTTACTAAGCTTAATTTGCACATACTTTCCCCTCACTCTCAGAGAGGTGGATCAGATTTAATTGAATATTCCTTAACCACAAATTATCACTTCACAATGTATCATAGATTTGGGTTGGAAGGGACCTTTAAGGTGAGTTTGTTCTGACCCACCTGCCATGAACAGAGACACCTTTCATTAGACCAGGTTGCTCAAGGCCCCACCCAACCTGGCATTGAAGACTATTGCAAATAGAGTCAGAAGTTCCATCTACATATTGTAGCTGTTGCCAGGGTGAGGGAAAGAGTGAAAAGAAAGAAACAAACCCACACACAAAATTTGAATATCATTGGGATCCTGCTGGATTTGGGTAGCTTAGTTGTATGCAAATTGTAACTGCATCTGTCAAAGAATTTCTATGGGTTTTCATTTTCTTATGTCTCTAGACTGTGCTGTGTGCAGGATTTGACAGGTATTTGCCATGCCAGTGCCTTAAATCCAAAATCAGACAGCTACCTCCATTATCTGTAAAGAAACATAGCATGGCAGAGGTGAAAAAATGGGACAAGGATCCTGGGTGAGAGGTCAGGACTGAGGCTATGGAAAGCACTACTGAGGGAGAAGACCTGATAGTCCTGATTGTTGTCAGGAGTCTGGGGGTGGGTGCACAGGGAGCTGGGAGGGCACGTTAAACCCACCTGACCACGGGGATATTTAAAATCTGCATCATGCATAGCAAGAAAACCAGGATAAGGATCACAGAATAACAGAATAAATTGGAAAAGACCTCTGAGATCATTGACTCCAATCTATGAACACACACAACCATGTCAATTAGATTATATCACTAAGTTCCACATCCATTCTTTCCTCAAAACCCACAATGACAGTGATTCCACCAACTCTCTGGGCAGTCCATTCCAGTGACTAATCACTGTTGCAGTGTGTCCTCAGAAACTGTATCCTCCAGGAAGTTCCCTCCCAGGTGTGTCAATCACACACCTTTCCCCACCCTGACCCCTGCTGAGCACTGCCTGTCAACTCCGGAATTCCACAAGGGCATCGAGTGATTGGTAAATTCAAAAGATACCCTCTACCCCCCAGGGGGCATTGGGCCATCCAGGTGTCCTTTATCTCTGGAGTCCTCCTCCCATGTACCTGGTTGGTGGGCTCCCCATCCCTTCCCTCCCCCTGTCCCCCAGGTAAAAGGGCTAGCAAGCCATGGGGTCAGAGTTCTGTTGGAGCTGTTACAAGATTCAGAGGCCTGCGGGCCAGAATAAAAACCCTGGATTGAAACCCTCCATCAGAACCGACTCCTTTCCTTCACCTCGCCTTAAAACTTCTCCGTCTGAGGGAACCCTGAGGAACAGACCCTCCGGGAGGAAGCTCCATTCCACTATTCCTGGAGCTCCAGCATGCCTGGACGTGTCTCTGCTTGCCCAGCTGCAACATCCAGCCAGCCAAAGGTGTCTCTGGGGTCAAGCACCACAGTTGCCCCTATTTGGCTCAGCAGCAAGGGCCAGACAAGCCAGGGCACGTCCTGTCTGCATATTGGGAAATACCAATATAAATCACCCTCTCTATGAGGAATCTTTGCCTGGTGTACAACCTGAACCTCCCCTGGCACAGCTTGAGGCCATTTCCTCTCTGGCTGGTTGCCTGGGAGAAGACCCCAGCTCCACCTGGCTACAACCTCCTTTCAGGCAGCTGAAGAGTGTGCTAAGTTCTACCCTGAGCCTCCTGCTCTCCAGGCTAAACACACCCTCAGCTGCCCCTCATAACACTTGTGCTTCAGACCATTCACCAGCTTCATTGCCTTTCTCTGGACTTACTCCAACACCTCAATGTCCTTGCTCAACTGAAGCAGGAAGGAGAGGATATTTAGAATGATGGTATTTGTCTTCCAAGTAACTGTTAGGCATGATAAAGCCCTGCTTTCCTGAGGATGGCTGAACACCTGCCTACCCTTGGGAAGTCTAGAGTGAATTCCTTGCTTTCCTGCTTTGCTTGCACAGGTCCTTTTTGCTTTACCCATTACACTGTCTTTATCTCAACCCACGAGTTTTCTCCCTTTTACCCCTCCAATTCTCCTCCCCATCCCACCTGGGCTAAAGTGGTGTTTTGTTAGTGGCTGGGGTTAAAAAATGGCCTCTTCAGTTTTAGTATCATCTGTTTCTCTTTTTTCTAACCCAGGAATATTACCATGTTCCTACATGGAAAAGACTTACGTGAGTAACTGTGACATTTGGTATGACTGAGGTATGCTCTCTACTCAAAGCACTGATTCAACCCTTTTGTTAGACTATCTCCAAAAAATATTCAGCTTTCATTTTCAGGACCAGAATGAGTTGGTGAAATTAATTAATAGCTGTACCTTTTGACTAATTTTGGAAAAAAGCCCTCTCTCAGTTTCACCTTTCCTTCTAGTGATATTATTAATAATCACAGAATTAACTCTTACTGAAAACCTTATAGTCAGGTTTAACTAAGGTGTTAGCAATTATTTGCTTATATTATTATAACACTATGAAGAGTTTTATTAATAATAGTATTATTATAACACTATGAATAGTTTCACAATCATTTTTGAAAGGACACGCAGGCACTCATCTTTCTTCTACTCATGATTTGCACCAGCAAGTTTTTGTTGTGATAATTCAGTAATAAGGCAGAGACTGGCACATGTCAGGAGTTCTTATCAATCCTTGCCTCCCATTTGCCATTCCAGGCTTTGGCTGCATGTTACCATGAAAACTGTTTTCCAGAGCTGGTAATTATGCTTCTATAGCTGATGCAATTCAAACAGCAGCACTAGGAACAAAAGAAGGGCTTTGGAAGATATATTTAATCCTAAAATAAAAAAGGTTGTTTGTTTGCTTTTGGGAAAGATTTAAGGATATTCTTTCATTAAAAATAACTCAGTATTTTATTGGGATTTAACTCAGGATTAGTGTTTATTTATAAAGTCCACTATTTTGTAGGAAGTATAATTTCCAAAAAATAGTATTATATTTGCATGGAATTAAAGCTGATAGAATATAAGAAACAAAATGAAAAGAATAATTTTCTCATAGTCAAGTTACTTTATACCTGGGAAACCAGACTTACTTTTAAAATGTAAAGAAACCAGGAACTCCAAAAAAAAATCTTAATCAAATGCTATGTAAAATAATATAGAAATTAATGGATTTTTCATATCCTAATATCTAAATCTACACTAAGATTTTTTCCATCTATTCCTCACACTACTTCAGTTATTATAACAATAAAAGTATCCCTGAACTGAACATATAAACAGGGGAAAATTAACATATTCAATTATGAATATGTAAATTCATAATATTTATAGTTCAAATAATTTATAATTCAAATATGAATATAAAACCATTATCTTATCTTATATTAATGCTAATATGGGTTGAACTAAACTAGAGTGTTTTTAACTCAAAATAGATAGCACGATTCAACTATAATTTGGGATTATATTTTTTTTAGCAATAATTTATAATTTCTACTTCTTACAATAGAAATAAGAAAAAAGTCTTAAAGTCTTAAAAGTCTTAAAAATACATTTTTACAATCTCACAAGTGGCCACATTAAGTGACGATTTATGAATAGTCAGAAAGAAAGCATTACACGTTAAAAAAATTTACATAATTTGGTAAAAGCAACATTTTATGCACATCCTAGCATTTAAGGTCTTTTTTCAGTTCTTTCATTTCAGCCTCTTTGAAATATCCCATTTTCTGTTAGACATAGTTTTAAACACCTTGGTAAACAAAATATTGCAACATCTGTTAATATAGGATAAAAAAGAAATAGATTTCAGTTCAAGTCCACAACTATGCAGAGTAAAGACAATTCTGCTCATCCTAGGAATATTCACAGCATTAAGTAGGAAACACCTAAACTTTGATATCGGTATGATTAATATTTTAATGTTAAATTATTATTATTATTATCTCAGGTAGAATTTTTACACTAAGATTATTTCTACTGTAAGTAGGAGTATTATTTAACATTGGCTCTCCCTACACTATTTGCAGAACTGACAGAGGAACTGAACGATTCTGTGTGAAAAGGAGAAAAAAACCAAAATCTGTCAAAAGTCAAACGTCATAATAACAAAGAAAAGATAAAGTTCTTCAATTAGAAAACTTCAGAATTTACTAGGCAGACAGAAATTAGCAGAGCCACAGATTTTCATCAGTTTATAAGAGCTGGAGATACAGCCTTCAAACAGCAACAAGCTTAACATACTGTACATCATAAACTTCAACAGACCACACACAGAGCCCCCAAAAGCCCTTCAGTGTTAGTTTTATTTTTCATGTGTCAAGAACTGCCATCTGTCTTGAACTGCATACATTCTCTCTTTTGGTAAAATCAAAACTGGGTGGCAAAGAACCCTCCTCCCCACTGCTTTCTACAGCCACACCCAAAGGACCCTTAAACTCAATAGAAACCTACAAGCCCAGATGAATAAAATAATTACCATGGTTTGACAGTTCCTAGTCACACATGTTAAAAAACACTATTCTTTTCAGCTATAAGGAAAAAGAGCCAAATAAACCCTCTTCAGCTCATCTACTATGCAAAGGCAGAGCCTCTATCTAGTCTTTCCTCTTAATCTGAACTAATTGACTCCAGGTGCCCCTCTGCAGGAGTGGTGCTGGGAAGAATCACTGATTTAAGGGTTTTGACAGGTCCTGTACAGCAGCACGGTATTCAAATATTTCTGTGTCTTAGTAGGTTATTCTTCAGAATGTTTTTGCTTGCTGAAGTGCTGAAAGACACTAGTTTCACTTTTGAGACAAAAAAATGGGGTAACTATTTTCTTAGAGAAAAAATATAAGGTGAATTAGGTTAAATTTCAACACAAATGATCTTGTGGAATCTTAAGAATGTTTGCATGGGGAAACTACCAGTGTGTTAGAAGAAACAGGAAGGCACAGGAAATAAATCCCTCTATAGGTATCCAATGAATTCATGCTTCTGGTTACTACATAGCTGTTCCACCACATATACAAGCTTTATGCTCCTCCAGGAGGAGTGCAGGTTGATTTCTGTTATGACAATGCAAGTTGCAGAGTTTGAAAGGGATTCAGTGACTTAGGACTTATTTTCCACATTGTCACTCACAAGTTCAGAGTTTTTTGAAAAGCCCTTTTGAATGTATAAAAAAGAATTGCTGGTATAAATTATATATATAAATTTTTATATATTAAAATTTAAATCACATTGAATCAGCCACATAATTATAGAAGCTGACCCTGCATATTTTTGTAACTTCCATTCAAAAAAGAGTATTCAACCTTAATCCAGATACACTTTTGAGCTATTAATAAAACTCAAAATCAACCTTGAGACTGTCTAGACCATACATATAAACATTTTACGTTTGGCCACTATCTGTAGTTTCAGACTGCAGTTTTTCTGATAGTCTAGAGCTCTAGGGACTCATGTCTGTCAAGGATCCTCCTTCTGTACAAAATTTACTCCACTTAATTTTTAGCAGCCGGAGATTAGAAAAAAGCAATTATCACTCACAGCCATGGCTGGCAGACAACAGATTGGGGTGACATGGCCAGATGATTATGTTACTTAGAGACAAGGACAATTTTTTTCCTGACAGCATTTCAAGAACTTGTTCAGACTTAAAGAGGTGAGAAAATTATGGAAGTCAAACAAGAGCAAGCATCTCTCCAGAACCCTCAGAGCTCTAGTCCATGGTTCTGGCATTTCACCTAACTATAGCACAGCCAAAAAAAAACAGGAGAAAAAAAGAAATCAGACTGTATCTTGACAATTTGTAGGTTCTACAGTTGTCCACACCAAAACATGTGATAAATTCCCTAATAATTTGTTTTGCATGTGCTCAAGTGATACATCTCAGTCTGTTTTGCAGCAAAATGTCTCCCTAAGACAACTAAAGCAAAATGCCAAATATTAAAAAATATAGAGGTATGGTCATTTCTTAGCCCTTAAGCTCTCATCCAACCTACAATCACTTTCTACATCTTTGAATAACTATTCTCAAATCTCATATATTGAATTATAGTAATAAAGCAATAATGAAGGAAAACTTTTGAACTTTGAAAATAGACTTGAGAAAATATCTAAGGAAAATTTCAAACTGATAATACTCAAAATGTATTGTGAAAAGCCAAGAATAAATCATTGTATGGGGAGTTTCAGGAGAAAAGTTTTCTGTATAAAGAGAGTCTGACAATAGAAACTTGGAAAGCTTACCTTTAAAAAATTACCAATTTTCCCAAGTCACAATGCCATGCTACAACACAAAAAAATAATAGAATAGTAAAACAATCCCAGTCTCTATTAAACAAGTCCCAAAATCTTTCAGTTACAAACCCCTGACTAAGCCAAATAGAATAATTTGTTATTTAAAAGGAAAAGTAATAAATTGGATTTTATGCCCAGAGAGCAACCTAATCAAGGTGATGTTGGATGATGATAATGAGACTTTACCAGGAAATCTGGAGATTAGTTTATTACTTTCCTACATGTTATTTGAGTTCAGATCCTATTTATAAATGCAGGCACACTCTCTGTTAGGTCATTCCAATTACTTGGTATATAATGCAGCACCTGAATCAATTCTATCAAGTTGAAGATGATGCACTTGACGAGATCCTATTTGCTGAACAATGGTGGATAGAAGCTTCCTTAATAAAAGAAATAGAAAAAAACTGTGAGCAAGTAAGACAAAGTGGAAAGTCATTCTAGAAATGCAGACCTGTTTCCTGTGGCACAATGAGTCCCAGCTCAGCATTTGCATGGTTACTTACAGATGGAACTGTCAAAATCTGGTTTTCATTGTACAAGATGACAAATGTAGTCCTTACGGGAGAAACTTCTCAGCATAATGAAATCTAATCTCTCTGGAAGGTAAAGATTCATTCCCTGTTCATTTCATTTCTCCTCAACTTCCCCCTAACTACTACATGTTTTATAAGGGTTTCATACCTTTGCCAGCCATGACCAAATAGCAAGGGGATAGAGGGGGAAGAGGCAGAATTGCCTATAATTTAAAACTTTTCTCCCTCCTATGCAAAACTGATTTCCTGTATTTTTGCTCCGTACCACAGTGATGCCCAACTGGTGGAACATGACAGGGAGTACAAACAAGATCTGCCAGATCTATACCAGCTGGACCCAACTCAGTTCTCTGATTTTCTCTCTACTGTGAGTTCATGCACATCTTCAGATATTCCTATGCATTTAAAATGTGTGACTAAAGGCACTGTATTGCAGTTACCTTTTCCTCATTTCTTTGAGCATTTGCTATGGAATCAGCTTTCTCCATGAAGCTTTGCTTTACCTTGGTCTCATCCCTCAAATTACTGATGGCTTGGAATGTCTTGCTGGCTGCAATTTTAAAATGGATAAAATGGATAAACATATATATATATATAGATCACAAACTCCAGATAGGTAGGTAGCCACTTCTTTTGTCAGTTTACTTTCACAAACATGAATTTTGAATCTGCTGATGGAGCTCCACATCTAGATGTACTGCTGCCAGAGGCCTCAGAGCATCATACAGCCAAAGCATCATGTTTCTTAGCTTGTTCACCCTCCAATTTCTACACCATGATATTTCTGCTCTTGGGCATCTTAGCAACATCTGTGAGGGTGAGAAATGAGCATAACATGCAAGATAACTAAAAATTTGACAGCCATTGTAATCATACTGAAATTATTCTAAATTAAGAAGATGGAGTACAGACTCACTTTTATATCCATAAGGAAAGATGATGATTGCACTGTGACCAGTACTTAATGTTGTCTCCATTTGCTCTTGTTGTTCATGAGTTCACTTTTCAGAGAGCCCCTCTGTGTCTGTGGGAGTGTGTGCAAACTTCAGTACTGGTATTTGTAGAAACAAACACGTGTTGGCTTGTCAAGTCAGTTGTAATATCCATAATAACTAATTTGCAAAATCCAGCATGCTTGTGTGAGGTAAACAGATGGCATCATATTTTCCCTCCTGATGCAAACACTTTGTAAAAGCTTTTGCAAATATTGCTTAAGGATAGTTAACAGTGTCAAATGCAAACATATTTAGCACCTCTCTTCAATTCTATATCAAGTTATGGATGCATTTGTTATTTCTCTATCCATATCTATATGCCTCAAGACATATATTATCCTTCTGATATTATGCTTGATTGTAATTGGGCAGTCTTTAATTCAGAGGGACTTTTGTCATTAATGGTAAGAAGATTGCCTCTCCATTAAAGCTTTTTGTTTTAGTCATAAGCTTTCTCCATATTTAAAAATTCTGCCACTGCAGCTTGGATCTTCCAAGTACACTGCAGGCAATGCTTTCACCTTGATACAGCTCATGTGCTTGAGAGGGAAGCACATACTTACATGTTGATAGAATACTGTGAACAAAACCTTGGAGTTTTTCCAACATTGTGCAAATTCCATGCACTTTGATTTTTCCTATAAGTCTCAGATCAAATTAAGACATCAAAAATCTAATTAGTTAATCATTTTGCTGGACAGGAGATTATTTAATTTAATTACCTAAATGACAGCTGATTATTTACTGATTTTTTTTTCTCAGGACACAAGTCACAGTCATTTTTATTCCTTCTGCTCCCTTCATTTGATTTTCTTTGCACAAAAGGGACAAGTATTCTGTTTAATCACCTGTAGGAGCCTCTGTCAGAACCAGCAGTGCAATATGGAGGGCAATGTACAACACCACAAAAAATAACCAGCTGACAGATTTGGTGGGATTCACCTCACTTAATTCTAACTTCCTTCACATAAGCTAGCTTGCTAACCTTGCTTCACCCCAATAAGAAGAGACATTGTTGGATACACAGCTCATGTTGCTTTATTCAGATTTGCTTTCATCTGAAAAGACAAGATATCGATTACATTGACTATAAAGAGTGACTAGGACAATTAAGTCCTGATGTAGACACTAGTTCTCTGATCAGAAGAGCTTACTATTTGATTTGGAAGTTAATTCAAGCCATTGCTGCCAATCCATAGGCTGCCAAAGTAACAGAGAGAGATCCTACAGTGCTGATTCTTGATTCTATAGACATTGTATTTGGAAATTGTGTTTGAAAATATAAAAAAATTACCAGAACAGTTTTTTCTAAGACCACATTAAGAAATACAGAGCAAGACTAAAGAAGTACCATCAAGAAAAAATATTTTTGCAATGCTGTATTTTCACAATGCCTTTGATGGATGGAAAGACTTTAAAGAACAACCAGATTCATTCTTCCAGCCACTTGATATTAGAAACAATGGTATAAGTAGCAAATATGGTATAAATAGCTCCTTTTTCTTCCAACATATGCATCATTGTTCTGAAAACTCATAATCTCTGTAACAAAATGAAGAAATTACTATAGAAATCTACACTTAAAAAAAAATTCAGAGCCATCAAGATTTGCTTTCAAATTCTGTGTAAAGCTGAGTTAATCTCAGTTCTTGATCAAAAAAACTGCGCAAAACAGTCCTTATTCACCCTCTCAGAAATGCTATGGAGGATGCAGAATGGATGAACTGGGAAATGTGTGAAACCCTAAAACAATCAGAACTACAGACAATCATTCATCTGTACCATTACTTGATTTGCAGCGATATAAAAAATACAAAAATTGAACTCTGGGCTTTGTGTTTTTTTCCAGCCCTTACCCTAAGTGTGATACTAGCCCTAAGCAGAGCATTAAAGCAGCCACTTGTGGGGCCGTGGTGCCAAGGGGAGCACGGCACTGTCCCAGCTTTGCTCCTCCACACCTTTCTCCTTGGTCCCACTGCCTTGCCAATGGCTGGGTTACTCTTAGGGGCAGGGCTCAGGAAAGCACAGAGCCTTCAGCTCCAGGGACGCTGCATGTGCAAAAGGCATGCCACAGGCAGCACGGCACTGCCACCACACTGCCCCTCCTCAGCTTTGCCCTTGGCACCACCCATGTCCTGTGAACCTCAGCCTCACAAATGCCTGCTTTTAACTGCTGAGATCCCAGCACAACACCTTCTCCACACTTCTCCTCTACTCCGGTGCAAAGTTTAGAAGTTCAAAGGCACTGCCATGGGAAGTGTCACGACTTTTGCAGTACATGAGGTAAAAGCACAGAGCTTAGATGGAACATATCTTCTCAAGACACCTAAAGTGACTTCTTTACTATTTTTAGTTCATTAATTTATTTTCCTGACACAATTTATAATTGATCTAAGGTCATTCTTTCCATACCATTAGCATTTAGGGAGGATAAATATATAAGTACTGGTATAAATTACATAAATCAGTTCACTGATTTTTGTGTTGCTTCATACCTATTGAAGAGCAATGACAATATTTTGCTTTCTCTCTCCCATCTACAATAATTTTAAATACTTTCAGTTACAACTTTCAGTTACAAGTCTTCCCATACTTTTCTTTCTTTTCTGTCATATATCCACAATTCTTTTACTCCTCTCTGCAAAATTTTGCAAACAGCAAAAATATACTCTCAAGCAGCTCATCCACAAAGCACCTCACTTTGATGTTACTGCAATTTTCCATCTCATATGTTTGTTTATTTTCTCACTTGCTGGAATTTTGAATTTCTCAACCAGACACATTGGCACAATTATTTTTACCCTATTTTATGCACCCTGCTGAGTATGTCTACAGGCTCACAGTCAAACGTCTGCTTCCTCAGCAGCTGATAATCTTCTAAGCTCTGTGGGACTTGTTTACTACTCTGTGCCAAAGGGGCACAGTGTTCTTTGAGTGGCTCTCATAGAGAGCTGTTGAATTTTTTACCAAGAGGAAAATCAGCAATGAGCAGAAACAAGGATAAATTTTCTTTCACTTAATTAACTCAGAAAACTACATTTTCTGAGGTGTCCCATTTACCCAAGTCTGCTGTAGTAAAGACATAAGCTTCATAATTATTTGGGATATTGTTTTAACTAAAGCATAAACATCTAATCAGAACCTA
>VZRH01002024.1:130399-232549 GCA_013397555.1 Urocynchramus pylzowi
TATATATATATATATCCCAGTTAAAATACTGGTAGATTGTGGCAGATGCACAGCATAGGTGCATAAAACCACCATAACTAAGTGCATGCTTAACCATGCCAAGATTGTAGTCACTCTATATGTACATTTAAAACAAAACTCTGTATTTATATATTTACTGTTGAATCAGACCATGGCTTCTTTTTTTCATAAGCAATGATCTACCCTATGGCATAATTAAGATGAAACAAATAGGATTTTCCCCTCTGTAGTCTTTTGTGCACAGGAGACATCTTGTCCCACAAGACAACCAAACCTAATTTTATTTGATGCATTTACCTGTCCATTTCTGATTCAGCCCCTGCATGCCAGGCAAGTCACATCACTTCTGCTTTTCCTGGGAAACAGTGATAATAATACTGAATTCCACTGCAAATTGCTTTGAGATTTAATGATAGCAACAAAATAGAGAAGACAGGAATTATCACAATAAGATGATAATCATTCAATTGTTCACTCATCAATAAAACTTAAAAGGTAGTGCAATAACCTTAGAATTGTATGAAAATTCAGCTTTTGAAGAGTGGTCTGCTGTGTGTTTGCTAAACAATACACAGTGGTTTCCAGCATTCATTTTTCAAGACGAAATTACTACTTGTCACCTGGAGGTATAGCAATTATCAGCTATGTCACTGATAAGCAATGACTTACAATAGATAATTGAAGTCCTTCTTCTGTCAAAATTGTGCATTTGTTTTAATATATTTGATTATTTTCAGCATGCTCAGATTTTCCTTTTCTGACAAGTGGAATAGCTATAAACTACTTCTGTTAAACTATCAAGGGATTGGATAAGCTCCATGCAAAATTTAACACAACCAAATCTCAGTGAAAGGTAGAGCTCTAACAGCATCCCTCTGAGCTGCATTGCCTCATGGGGGCAAATGGAGGAATGATCCATTTCAAATTTATCACCTCTAAGTTCCTGGTGTCACAAGATTTTTTTTAGTCTTGCTATGAAATTCTTACTAAACATAATCCTTAGAAAATCCTTCTGGTATTGGCATCATCCTTTCAGCAGCTTGCTTTAATTGAGACAGAAAGATTAAAAAATATGTGTGCTAAATTACAGGAATACAGTTTCAGGAATAAGGTGTAAATTAGGTATTTGGTGGAAATGTATACATTGTCTGATGAAGAGAAACATTTTCTCTGTAATTTTGAGTGTTGTTAATTGACTTACTAGTCCAATGCTGAAATATAAAAAGTGGTCATTGTTGTAACAACCATGTGACATGTAACTGTATGTTTATTTTGACAGTGTTACAGCACAGAACAAATTGATATTGGGGTTTGTTTATGTTTATCAGGGGTATAAATAGAACAGGTTTTTTCCTGTATTTAACCATTATCTTCTATAGTAGCAGAAGTCTGGGAAAATTAAAAAAAAAAATGTAGAAGAGAAATTTTGTGACTGCTTTTTTCCTAGGGGCCTCTCCTGGAGCCCTCACAGTAACAAAGGCATGGATACCAGGAGGTAAACAGTCAGCCAGAATTTGACATGAAAAATACAATACATGCATCAGCTTCAAGAAGGATGAAAGGAGTTATGCCTTGAGTACTAGGCCACATTTGAAGTATCTTGCTGAGTTGATTGTCAAATTTCCTCTGTCAGATGTTATAGACTCACCAGATGAAACAAATTGTTAAATAAGGGTTGAAAAAAACCTTCTAATATTCAGTGATGATTGCTTTTTCATCTTTACATAACATACAACTCAAGTATTAGAATGAACAGTGTAATATAGGAAGCTACAGCAGAAGTGATAGATGCAGTCATTAGATTAGAAATAGGGAAAGTTGTCTTCTGCAGATTGAATATCTAAGAATTTAAGGAAATAGGCAAAGTAAAACAAGTATCTATAATAGAACAAAGATAAAACGAGGCAATAAGAATTCATTAATTAATTTTTAAAAATATTTATGTTGTTTTCCATTTGATGTATTCACTGGCTCTTTAAGTCATTATTCCTGTCATTAGATAGTCTTAGTAAAAAGCTGCATACTTTGGTTTGATCTGAATATATTGTCATTAAGATTTAGCAGCCTAATGAAATAAGAATAAATAAATAAAATTTTCAGTGTTGAACCATGTCTCATATGTAATATTGCTATATCACAATATGTTTTGTAGGCTATAAAACAATATGTTTTATAGGCTTAATAGTACATAAAGTACTATTCTTACACAGAATGCAGATAAACTAATTTAATAATGAAAATTACTAATTGTTCCATAGATTCATAAGTTGGGCCATATGGGAGATATTCAAATGTTTTCCTCTAAGGAACTCATATTTCATAAGGAAAATAGAAATACATTTGGGGGCACATTCTAATCCAGTGTACAATGCTAGAAATACAGCTATACATTTCAGAAATCCCACATTTTAAGTAAGCATATATTAAAAATTTGTGTAGAAAATTTATTTTATTGGTGAACTTTTAGCATTCCTGACTGACATGAAGCTCTATACAGTAAGAACAGAAATTCTTCACAACAATTGAGAGCAATTAATGTTAGAATGATCAGTGGTTTAACATCATCTCTCCTTTCTTTGTCCTTCAGGTCCAGATGAACTTTGTGAAAATAAATCTCCAATACCACGTTTAAAAATTGCAAGCAAAATACTTCCCTGTGTAGTATTTTCTTTCTCGACATGTTTTCTGTAAAATGTTAATATATTTTTTTGCATTTCTACTACAAATATCTAAATTACAGTGACGAAAAAAAAATTAAATCAACATTTTGTGCCAAGACAGCACATTCAGGTCTCTAAAAAGCCAAATGAGTTTAAGTAAATTCTTCTCCTCTCTGAACTGGAACCTTTTCCTACTGTGTTTGAATCAAATGCATTAATGCACCAAGGCCCACAGAATCAACTGAATGTCTGTGTCTGCTAACTTCTGTTACATCCATTTTAATGGATCTTTGAGGGTGGGATGCAAGTTGCAACTGCACTTTCTTTGGAGCAAAAGGTGTAACTTAGAAAAAGTTCCCTTCCTGATGTGAGTGGATTTCACTTTTGTCTCTGTTGTGCTTGTAAATTAAAAAGATGGGTTAATCTCAACACTGTTAACTTTCCAGATTTAACTTCTGTAGATTAAAGATCCCACATCCCTTCTCATTTCAGATGCAAGGGTGTGAATTGAAAATAAAGCACATTAGAAATGTTTGTCTCAAGATCAAAAATGTTCTGCATATTATGTTATTAGACCCAAAGATTTCCTTTAACAGAAGAAAAGAAACGAAACAAAACCCCCATATTCTATATTGGATGTTATGATGAATCCCTGATCTTTACAGTATCGGGCATGGAAAAACCTAAGGGCAGAATACCAAGTGTTCCCATTCAAATGAGGATAAGCACAAGTCAGCATTTCCAGTCTGATTTTCCAGAGCCATGGTCTCAAACTCTGACCATGGACTGGGATCCTTGTTCAGCTCATAAAACTCTGCAATGAACTATCTTTAGATCCTGTAATCAATGCCTACACAGCCTGAGCCCACACTCACATTTGCATCGTCTTCATCAAAGTATCAAGTTGCCTTTCTGTAGTTATTTCTTGGCTTTCTAAATTCCTCACTATGGCTTTCTTTAGACAAACAGACTAGAAAACAAGGGAGCACAGACTTAGCCATGCAAAGCCTGGCTTAACCAAGGAATATGTTTCTTTCTTGTCTTTTAAAAGCATTGCAGGATTGGGGTGATAATCTGTTTTTCCTCTTGAGAAAAGCAGTCCTTTCTTTCTTCCACACAGGCAAGCTGAATATTTACAGCAGCTCAAACTTCTGCTGAGGAGACAATCCACTGTTAGGAGGCACTGGACCAGCAGTTCTGAGGCAGTAAAAGATGATGGTCCTTAACTGCTGTGTCATCTTTGCCACTCACAGGCCTTCCAGAGCTTGTCACAAACCTTCTGTGGAATACATCATAGCAGGTTTGCCTGGTCAAGCTTAGACACACGCTGAGAATTTAACACAAATAAAACAAGTGCCCTGTGTGTCACAGCCACCTTCTACCATTTCACCTTCAGTTTAGAAATAAAACTGAGCTGCTGATCATTAACAGTCCCATGGCATTACCATGATATTTTTCTTCAGTATCTTATCACTGGTATCCAAGCCTGATTCTGGACAGGTTATTCCTGTATTCTACCTTCTCATACTCCTTGTTATCCTTAAACTGGATTGGATGTTTTCTCTCACATCCTATTCTAAACTGATAAATATTTCTAAGCAATTTTCCATCTCCCTACTCTACTAACCAAAGTAATTGCTGCAACTATTTGACCTGCTTGCAATTTTTATACTAAAATTGGTGCAGTTAGTGCTACTGTTCATTCCTATATTTTCATTCTATCCACTAACATCTAGAAAAGCTCAAATGAACATATCTCATATCCACACTAAATATAACTAAAGAAATAGCTTTCAAAAAAATCTTCCCCAAATGAAAATGTATTAAATGAATAATGCAAAGCAAAGGCATGTGATACCAATTGGATAATGTAATCTTAATCTTACTTATCTCATAGCAATCATGGCATTGATGATTTACAATAGAGGACACAGCATGAGGTACTTTTATAAAACTGTAAAGATTGCAGCTGAACGTAAACAAAACAATCCATGAAACTGGAAATAGCTTTAAGAGCGTTCTTTTTTTCCATAAACATGTATGGATTTATCAAAGAAAGAAAAGGCTCAGTTATTTTATCTCATTGGCTTTTTATCACTTGTCACAAATGATAACTACTCTACACTCAATATATTACCCCTTTGCTCTCAATCTGTGACTTTTCAATGTGAGGAGATTCTGCTTTCAGCAAAACACTCAAACTATGCAGTGGAAGGATACAGATGGCACCAACTTGGACATTAAAAGCCAGACTCCAAAAATGTAACAGTGACACCCCTCCAAGTTCCATAGCCTGCTTTCTCACCTGATTTTTCCTGAGAAAGGGTTGGTTACATAGTTCAGAAAATCTGTGGATAAAATAATTCATCTCTACTCCAGACAGATCTTCTGAGACTATTGGATTTTTACCAGAAATAAAGGAACACCAGTGATAGAACTAAAATGATGGCATTTGCATAGCTCTCTATGACCACAGATTTTTATCATAAATAGAAATAAAGCCAACTTTTTTTAATGGCTCCTGGACCCTCAAGGCTTTGAGGGCTCTAAAAATTTTCATTTTCCTTCTACAACTCTGTCTCCTCAAATCCCCACACTTTTCAAAGTGTCCATCTTTACAATGTTTTTTCTTCTAAGATTACAGGTATTCAGCCTTATATGCCTTTTAACAAGTGGCCACACTCTACAAGGCAACTTCTTTGAGAGATCAAGAAGGATTCACAGTTCCTTTACAACCTTTCTATTCTGGAGGATTCAGCAAGCTTTAATCCCTTAGTTCATGTTCTAAGAATAAAAATCTAGTGTAAATTTATGATCTACAGATACTTTCACCAGATCAGCACCCTCATGATTTAAAACACTGTATCTGGGAGTCCTTCCTTAAATTTCATCAAGAGGGAATTAAAATGATGGAGTGTCTTTCAGCTACAGCCATATAATCAAAACAAAAATGGTTATCCACTAAATCTATTTGCTGATGTGACTAATGGGAATCATTGATCTAGTAAGTTAATTACATCTTTGATTTAACCATATTTTTGTTCTTTTTGTAATAGATGTAATAGTAAAAACTCAATAATAAATTATACATATAAATAACTTTGATTTCATTAGAAAGTTGAGCAAGCAATGTAAGAAAAAAAATACACAAATGGAAGAGGGAATGGATCCCAAATCATCTGCATCATGTCACTGTTAGACAGCATTGCCTTTGCTTCAATTCACTCCAGCCAGCTCTTTTCAAGACAGCTCTTCAATAGGGGGGCCAAGTCCTAAGATTTCCAGACATGATCCAGTAATTTGCATTTATACTGAGTACTAATGGCCCCTTCTTGGCCCTCCTTTGCTGAGTAGCACGGTCACAGGATGCCCAGCACCTGACAGCTTCAGAGATTTCAGGAAAACCAACACACCACAAAACTCTACTTCCAAATGAAAACCAGTCCATTCATGTAACTGTGTAAGACTATATCAAATTCTTACAGAATAACATGACAAAAGCTGTACATATATTCAGCTCAGCGTTTTAATGAATTTTTACAACCAGACTTCTGAATCTTTTTGAGAAGAACATGGTGCAGTTCTGAGTGCAGTCCTGCAACATGCAAGATTTAACAGCTATCAAAGGCTAGTTATATCTGAGATACTTTCACTTAAAGTGACAACTGAAACTATGAAGAGTCATGTTAATTGTATGGAATGTACAGTGCTCAGTAATGTAAATAGTGAACTTTTAAAATTGACAGAGTGAATTTGAG
The DNA here is from genome assembly GCA_013397555.1 of Urocynchramus pylzowi. NCBI lineage: Eukaryota > Metazoa > Chordata > Aves > Passeriformes > Fringillidae > Urocynchramus > Urocynchramus pylzowi. The sequence continues at coordinate 136,839 of VZRH01002024.1, forward strand.
AATCCACAGCATTACCATTTCCCTAAAAGTGTAAGTTTTACATGAAGGAAATGAATGAATAGAATATGCCATCACCTTAACCCAACAGCATTCTTAACCGACAGGTTTCTGACTTCAGTAAGCATCAGGTCTCTTCTTGGATTTTACCTTTCTTGTGCTGCACTTGTTCAAAGGTCTAAGGCTGTCAGGAATAGATACCATTAGTGATAGGAATCAGATTCCTGTTATCCAAATACTGATGTCCAGTACTGGAGCTGGAGAGCCATTCAACTCCTATTAGCCTGAGACTTGTAGCAATTGACCAAAGTCACTGGTAGATTTATCACAGCTTAAAAATAAGATTTTCCTTAAAATTTACATTCTTACTCCTTTTTCTTCTATATCCATTTCTCTCTCTCTTATGGATGACTTTAATGACATCATTTATTCTAATAGTGAGCCATAACAGCTTTGTTTCAGTATATATGGAATCATGCCATTTCTAGTGGCTCAGTATCTGCACCAGGTATGGGTATATGAGACAAATCCTACAAATTTAATGACATAGTAGTTGCACTGACTGTATTAGTTACTAATGTGGGTAACATTGCTGTGAGCTGTGACGTGCTCAGTACAGCTACACCAGCTGTATGTCAGCTCATATAGGTTCTGAAAATTATCAGGGCTATACACTGTTATTTTACCTAATGAGTGTCCCTGAGAGAATACAGGAGGACTTTAAAAACCATGAGTTCCATTCCTTCATTTTCTTTCTAAGTTAGGGCATCCCAAAACTTTTATGCCATACTTAGTCCAGACAAGGCTGAATAGTTCAGTTCCTATTTCACATAAAAGTCTTACACATATTGACAATCCTTGCCCTTCTTTCCTCATTTTGAAGTAGTCACTGGTTTCCACTGCTTCTTTTTAAGTCCATGAGGGGACTGATCATGTACATTCCTCCTATTTCTACTTCTCCTATTGCACAACACCAAATGTCACTATTATGACCTTTTCTCATCTGTGCAAGAGAATACAGTCTTTTAAATACAGATTTTGCTTATGTGGGATGGTTTGTCCCAACAGTAGTTTTCCTGACATGATTCTGAATTTGTAATTTAAATGCTTACATATATTTTACATATAAAGTGTGAATTGCATGGATAGATTAGACAATATACAGGCAAACCAAGAAAGAAACCCCATAATCAAATGGTACTGCAATACACTGGGTACATTTTTCATCTTCATTTTACAGGAGGTCATGAAATGTAAATGCTAGCAAATAGGTATTGAACACATTGAAGATTTTTCTGGTTCTGTTTCAGCATTTTATGATAAGGGTGCATTGTCCCCTCCAAGAATATCTGAAGAAAGTATGCCCTTTGACAAATATTATCTCCCAATTAAAGGCAGAATTTTATGCTGAAAACAGCATAAAACAGATTTTTTTTAACAGTACTCCCTATAAAATCATTTTATTTTAACAGGTGGAATGCAGATCAAGAGCTTTGAAGGAAGAGAAAAAAGTAAACAACAAATAAAATGGGTAAATGGAATTAATAAAATTGCATAAATAAACATAAAATAAAACTTATTTATAGAATGAAAAAAAAAAAAAAAAAAGAAGTAATAAAACCAGCTTTAAAATTAGCTCTTAAAACTCTCAGGTTCTAAACCAAGAGCTCCCAAAGAAGAAATATAAAGCCACTTGAGGTCATAGAAATTACCAGTAAAGTAATGAACTTGATGGAAATTCTATTGCAAAAGTGGCTCTTGCAATGCAACCTGGGAACAAACAGCTGCCAAAGAAGCCTGGTTCTCAAGCTAACAAAAGAGCTTCACTTAAAATCATAATCTCAAATACAGTGATAAATAAAGAATAGTACCCTGCAGATAAAAACAGACAGGTTTTTTTTTTATCAGCAGTATAAAATCAGAGTGCCTGGATAATAAAAAAGAAATGTTTGTAATCAAAACTTCAAATATTAACTTGAATATCACTAATGAGTCACCATTTCACTGCATCTAACTTCAGTTTAGAGACACAGTTTCAAAGACCCAGGGGACTGAACTCAATGGAAACTAGCACCTGTTCCTGAACATAAATTTAGTGCAATGTAAACACCATTTTAAAGCACAGTATCTCTTTATAGTGGTGTCTGCAATGCAGAATCATTTTCTTACTCTGAATGAGTTAAGTGAATATTATGATATGATTTTCAACCACACAGATAAATACACATCTTTTAAGTTTTAATTATTTTAAATTATTTCCCATTTTAAAAGAAACCTATTGGTCTATTTTGAATTAAAATGCCTTTCAAAGTTTGCCTGTGAAAAGCCCTGAATCGTTTTTTATTTCTAGTTCTTCTTCCTGATAACAGTTTTCAGTCATCCTATTTCCCATTCATACAACTAAATACATAGTACAGATCAAACCAGATCTGTTTTAAAAATGACTTTCACTTATGCTTTGCTAAGATTTTACCTTTATTTATTAAAGCTTTTTTAAGGACTATAAAATTCATTAATGCTTGATGACAGACCTCAGAAATAAGGTCAACAGACTGGAAATAAGGTCACCTGTGAATAAGTTCAAAACTGCTGCTGTGGGGAGAGAAGAGCTCTTTAGATTGACAGGAAGTGTAAAGAGCATCCTCAAAGCTGCTTTGTGTTATGTGTGTTATTTAGTTCAGATACAAATAGCAACTCTATAATGAAGGAACCTTCTAGATTTCTAGATGATAACCCCTGTCTAATGAGTAAAGAGAAAGACAGCTTAGCTGGCACAAGATTTCTACTCACATATCTTTTAAAGATACACTTTTAAAGGTTCACACTTTGTGAATGACAACAACTTAGCATGTACTCAGTACTAATTAGCAGTTAAACTCACTTAGACAAGAAAAACTTCCATCTTAAGCCCAGAAAATTAGCTTTGACAATGAAAATTTTGCTTAATGGTCTCAGAGACATTAGTTCTCTGCTTCAGTGTCATATTGAATATATGGTTCAGCACAGGTACTGAACGCAGAGGAAGACACAGAGATTATTTTCTGGAAAAATGCAACACAAAGAAAATATTTGTTGAAGTCCCAGAGGACAACAGCACAAACTAGCTTTCCTAAACTGTTGCTATATAATTTTGAAATCATTAAATCTAAATGAGATGCAGGAAATACGAGTCTTGGGCCCGACATCGCCTGCTGAGGCAATATTCCTCATGGACATATCAAAACTGTAGAGTTGTAATACTTATTGAAACCAAACTATAATGGGGTTTTGTAGGACAAGAGTGGGGAAGGGATAATGGAAAGGATAGTTTGTCTCTCATAGATGCATGTGTCTCTGTGAAGAAACATCTAGCATCTTCCTGACAGCCCTGTTATGCTTCCTTTTTCATTTGTTACACATCTGTCACACTCCAAACTCAATTTGTATGTTATTTCTTTTCCTTCTCTCCCCTCTTCCTCCCCACAACATCAATTCTCTCTACTTCAATTTTCAACTTGCACAATCAGCAATCCAAGCAGTCAAAGTAAGAAATTCCATGCTGGATCAAAAAAAAATATGTGCTGTCTCTGCCAGTCCCCCAGTTGCCAATACCAACAGAACAACTTAAGCCCTGAAGCATAATGTTGGACATCTGTACAAAATAAGTGTTGTAATACTCTTTCACACAGATTGGTATTCCTTCTGCCTACCAATATATCCCTTCCTTTAAAAAAAATTGCTAGTATATTGATGTGTGATACTGATTTTTGAGTCTTATGTACATGAAAAAGGATGGGAAGGGGAAGAATTTAATCATTGTACTCAGAAAATCTTTTGATTTATTTCAGTCTCAGTTTGCTCTTGTGTTGCTCTGTTTGCCCTATCAGCACAATATGCCAAATTTAATAAAGTCCATTCGTGCTTCACTGTCATTTTTATTTAAAGACTATTGAAGCACTGATATTTAAAAATTTCAATTTAAGTAAAGGTGAAGGTTTGGGTTTCTTTACTATCGTCGGATGCTTAAGCAGAAATGTTAAGGTATCAAAGGGTGGCTAAATCTCAGGTTTTGGATTACTGGTTTTAATCTGAACTTTTGACATCTGGCATTTCACTCAACTTGCTAAAAAACGTGCTTCAGAAGTGATATTACTGTGGAGATCATGACACAAGCTAATTAGCACCAACAAATGAAGTGTTGATTTCTCACCACGAGTGAAACCTGATATAAAAAAAAATAAAATAACTGATAAATGTTAGTGATTAGCATTTGTAATCTTTGTTTCATGGTACACACAAAAAATATGGAAGGAGGTTTGCATCAACAGCCTGTATGAAAATAACTCAGCTGGGAGGGAGGAAACACGAGGTAGCAGATGGAGGAGCCACATGGACTCTTCACTTTCTTTGCTTTCTACCAAGTGCTTTCTGTCACCTGCTCCATAGCCCAAATCAGAAGGCATTGCAGGGACAGGCTATACGACAGTCCAGATGAACATATGGGTTTGTAATCACATGAACCCAGTCAGTCTCTGCAATGGAAGGCATTTGACTGTGTTTTCAGAGGTTGGAATGGCAGCCACAAAGAAGTTACACAGTTACCAGGTGAGCCCTGCTGATGGATGCCATAGTGATGCCCCAGAGACACTAACCTTGAAATCCTCACTGGGTTGCCTCCTAGACTGAAAAAATTTTAGAAGCCTTGAATTGTTGTAGCCCAATCCTTACTCTAAACATCTATACTTCAGAGAACAAAGGACCGGAGAAATAAATTGCATTCTTAGTCTAAATTAACCATCTACACTCCTCTGAATTCAATGAAGAGGGATGGACAATGAAGGAAAGGTAATTCATCTCATCAATGTTAAGAGAGAATGAATAGCCCTCTGGAGATTGCTCTTTCTCTCCACTGACTACAGAGTGAGCCTGGATGGACTCCTTTGGATTAGAGCTGTATCTTTTTTGATGGCTGAAATAAAGCAAGATGAATCTAGGCAAAAATTACTAGAACTTCTAGAAGCCCATTTATTTTGCTTTCATCTCAGGTTACCTGCAATCACTGGGAACATACAGATGAGTACATTTTCTCTGCTCATTAAATTTAATTCAGTAACATTCCTTACAAAGCATAATATAAATTTCTTCCAAAATGCCATATGCTGTTCAACTCTAATAAATTCCTACTAACCCTTCAACTCTGTTTAATTTTTGAAATCGATTATTTTAACCCTACATCATAAATTATGCAGTATTTCAGTTTATTTTAATAGTCTGAACAGTGATCTGTGGGATCTTAAAATCTGTTCTTTAATTCTCTGTCACTTTTCCATTTTATCTTTTTACTCTTAATGGCTATTTAAAGATGAATCTATAGTAACTATCATATTTTAGAGCTAGCATTAATTAATTAGTAAAAAAATAATATTTTAATTCAACAGAAAGACTTAAGCAGATTTAGATTTGCTTTTTTTGTGCTGGAATAACTTTTAGGTTTAGTTTAGTATATATCCTACCTGGGCCTGTGCTTCTTTCTTTTACGTAAAATGATGCAAAAACCTCCAGCTAACAGAGGATAATTTGCATTCAAAGACACACAGGTGGCAATCATTCCACATTATTTCTGCTTAATTATCTTTATTTCCGTCTCCAGAGCAAATGCAAAGGGGAGGTGAAGAATGAGTTGGACTTTGGTTGTGCCTTTTACAGAGCACTCTGCAGTACTGAACTGATGCCAACCAGAAGCTAGCAGACCCTGGAGTCCCTGAAGCTGGACAGAATTTGGATCAACAGTATTTCAGGAGAACACTTTTGTAGAAGACAACACAGGACAAGTAATAATAAGATAAAGAAATTCAGGAATATTCTGCAGATCTGCTTATTTATGGCAGTATTTGGAAATTCCAAATTCTTAACGGACTTTTGTGCAGCATATCCTTCTCCAGAAAAAAAAAAATTTAAAAAAATTAAAAAAAAAAATAAAAAAGAAAAAGAAAATTAATGTTCCATTCATCAAATCCAGAATTATCAGCAGCATCCTTCTGCTTAGGGGACACACATTGCTACCTAGGTGAGGACACAACAGTAATAAATAGCATAAAAGCAGGAAAATAGAAAGAACTTCTTGTCCAGAGCAGGACAGCAAAGCTGGAAAAGGAGCTGGAGCTCTTCTTATGAGAAGTGGCTGAGGGAGCTGTGGGTGTTTAGCCTGAAGAAAAGGAGTTTTAGCCTGAAGGAAAGGAGAATGCTGTCACTCTCTGTAACTCCCTGAAAGGAGGTGGTAGACAGGTGGAGGCCAATCTCTTCTCCCAGGTAACTAATGACAGAACAAGAGAAAATGGCCTCAGGTTGCACATGGGGAGGTTTAGATTGGATATTAGTAAAAATTTCTACACCAAAAAGGTGTTCAAGCACCAGAGCAGGCTGCCCATGAAAGTGATGGAATCACCATTCCTGTAAGTGTTTGAAAAACATGCAGTTGTGCCACTTGGGACATGGTTTAGTGGTGAACACTGCAGCTTTGGGTTAAAGGTTGTACTTCATGATATTAGAGGTCTTTTATAACATTAAAAATTCTATGTTTCTATGAACAGTTTGCCACATGTCTTGAAAATAACCTGTTTAAACTTCTCTTTGAGCACAAAGGTCAACAATCTACACTTGTGGTTCTCCCAAGCACAGTGAGTGGCAACTGTAGGGCTCAGAGGAAGGCTGGGCATTAATTAGTTTGCCTAATGATGCTCTATTATCTTCCCACCCCATGTTACTTTAATCAGTACCAGATTTAGTCAGGACCAGATTTAGTCAGGACTACTTTCATGCCTGCTTTATCCCATGGATGCTGGCTGACCTGCACCCTGAGGGCTGAGGCAGAATCCTCTCTCTGCAGGGTCACCTGAGGTGGGGGAAATTTGAGGCTGCTCCTGAGGGTCACGAAAATAGGGTGGTCACTGGCAGGGCAGGGTGTCCAGCTGCTGTTTGTGGCCAGCACACGCAGTGTGCAGGACTGCACTGGACATGGCTCAGAGCTACCCAGTCACTCCAGGTCCAGCTGAGTGGGGGGCAGGCTAAGATGGCCTCTGGGGGTCCATTTTCATCCAAATTATGATTAATGTTGTTGTCACTGAATGTTGGGAAACAGTGTGGGACACTGCTCAGCAGCAAAGCAGAAAAGGTGGACCACAGTGATAGTGTGGTCCTTGGACAGGAGCTCAGGCAAAGCTTGTGGCCTGAGCTGATGCAGTGGATCAATGTGTAATAACACAGACTTGACTAATGTTAGTAGTGAGATGCAAGCCTAAGGGAACCTAATTCACATGTTAAGCTGCTTGGAAGAGTCTTCTTAAGCTTATACCTGGGTGCAGACCACAACAGAGAGCTGAGCAGGCTGGAGTCACTGCCTTGGCTTGCTGCTCACTGTGCTCATCAGCACTCAGTGACACTTCTACATGCAGGGAATTGGGCAGAAAAAGTACATGAGAGGCAGTGTGAATGGGAAAGGAAAAGGACCTGTAAAATAAGAAAGTCTTTGATACTTGAAAGGAAAATTCAATGCTTTATCATTAGTTTTATAGTATATTCAAGCATAAATCAATTGTTAATTTGATAATCAGTGGAACTTCTGTAAATATGAATCATTACTTCACAAGTTAATATTTAAAAGACATTTCATTGAATTAGTATTTGGAGTAAGGCTCCTGCTGCTTACTGTGTGCAGGGACCTGCCAGAACCTCTCAGAAGGGGCATCATGCTCCCACGAGGCAGCTCCCACCTCTGGGGAGTTACCCAGTCTGTGTGCAGAGGGCTGCAAGGCTTTTCTCTTTACACTTTATTTTTCTAACTGAGCCCTATAAACAAGGTCAGACCCACCCAGGTGCATACATATATGTGAGGTGCATGAGAGGCCAGAGGAGGTTTCTGACTTCCTGTGGGCCACTTCAGCAGTTAAAATGTGTTTATACTGGTGGTTTGGGTGGTTAACATCTACCCCATTATTCTGGCAAATGCTGCACTAACAGCCTCGCTACCTCAAGCCCACTGGTTTCTTTTCCTTTTTGTTTTTCCTGATAGAAAGAGAGCAATTGCTCATAAGTTTTATACTATTATGGCTGGTTCTGCAGGAGTCTTTATCTAGAAATCACCCTATCCAGGGCTCAGCTGACATCAGTGATGAAGCAGGAGCAGTACATGAGCAAATATGCTTTGGCAAGATAAAGCAACATTTCAGCTAAAATTGTGATTCTGCAACAAAACCAGCAATCTTAACTGCAGTTTCACTGGGGGGGATGTGGAATCAACAAAGTCTGTAAAGGCAGTGATAATTTTCAATCTTCTTCTTAAAGAATGTTACAGATGAAAAAATATCTTACTTCAATCTCTATTCTGGTTTTACTTAACCTGTAGAATGGATTTTAGGACTGAAGAGGCCTTGGCACTCTGATCTGCATACATTGCTCTACTGTATTACAGTTTTATGATTTCTGTGCAATACCTGGCTTCATCTTGTAGTTTGGTAACTTCTCAACAGAAGAAAGAGATTAATTCTATAATGCTAATTCTTTTATGGATAGCACCTAAGAAGAGAATGTATTTTTCACAAAGGAAATTTGACAATGATAGCTACATAACCTAGTGACTGCATAATTGTTTAATCCTGACTTCAGATTGGAAGAATTTTAACTGTTCTTTCCATCCTATTTGTCAACAATTGGCAGAAATTTCACAGATTTCCATTAGCACTAATTAGAGTTAGTGTGCTTTGTAGTACGTGACAATTTTATCACTTCTTTAAACTTTCCAGAGTTTTGCAGAGTTATCAGATTAGAAAATTTGGAACTATGTGACCTCAAAAGTTCAGTAATTATTTGATGCCAGGAAATGTCTATTCCAAATGACATCTGCTTCCCTTTGATATTAAAAAAGGGTGTATATTTATTTACATTTCCCATTCAATTTTTGCTTATAAGTCTAAAGAAAACCTATTATAACATAGAAGTAAAGCAGATGATATTTAGATGTACCTATGCTTTCATAACTATATAAATATGTCTGAAAATTCTGCATGGTTCCCATTGCTGTATTAATTCAGCTCTGTGTCCCTAGAAATGGCTTAAATTAGATCAAATTAATAGGCTTTCCTTTTGATATAATGCAGAGACAAAACACAAAATGATGAGCTTATGGTGATTCCATCAAGAAGAGACTTCTCTTCTGATGGGTCTGCAGTAGCAATTGATGCAGAATTAGGTCTCAAAGCTCAAACCAGTGGACATAAAGAGTAGAGTGCACCTGCACAGCTAAAAGGCAATTTTAAATATTTTAAAAATAGAAAATATGAATGAACAAATGATTATTCGACAGGGACAACATCCAAAAACCCAAATACCATGTTCTGGACATGCACTAAAAACATGGGTCTTCACAGTTCATTACTTGCTTCCATTAATTTACTAGAAGGAGTTTTAGTTAATTTCCAGAGGCATTGCAAGTGCTATTACTTTCTCTCTGTAGAAATACCCATCTACCCTGACTGTTTTGAAATCTATGAATAAATAGAAATTCCACTACTCCTGCATGAATAGCAGAATCTCAGACACTCTTTTATGAAGAATGACTCAACACAATGAAATCCTACTAATAATTAAATTTAGGATGCAATTAAAAATAGGAAGAATTTATTATGCATTTTTTAAAGTTACTATGTGCTCTCCAAGGATCTGTCCATGCAGCTGTTCCAGAAGCTTCTTATACACCATTAAGTAGTACAAAGTGCTGCAGATAAGTGAGGCCCTGCTTCCCAAATAACAAATGTCATGTTGCAATTATTTGTAGCTCCATGACATCTCAGCAATGCAACAGGGTGAGTAATGGAGGAAGGAAGAATATGAAATGAGAGATTTAGAGATGCTACATACTAACTGAACCCAGCATATTAAAGATAGCAGGTGGCAAAGTTCAAACTTTTTATTGCCCTTTTCTTGACAGAAAACTGCCCTTAGAATTGGACTGTTCATGTGATATCATCAGATCTTTTAATTCAGTTTCTCCTTATGAAAATGTTGCTTTCAATTTTCCAGTTTGTTCTCTTGCAACACCTTCAGAAAAAAAAAAATTATTATCCTTTAGACATTCTAAAGCATCTATATGACTATAAAAGAATCAAGATTTACAATGTAACCCCAGAGTATATTGCTTTATCTTTAGCAAACAGTTATGTGTGTTTTTTCAGTTCATACATGCCCACAATTTCAGAGACCCCCACAAATATACTGCAAGAAGGAAGAAGTGTTCCTTTGTCCTTCACCTCCCACCTCTGGTTGCCTTGACAAGCAGGTTGATGCAAATTCAGGTCTAATATTGATACATAGACCTGACTAAATATGTTTCCTACTTAACCATTTGGCAATTTTGCCACAAGCTGTGTTGGGAACATGCTGTCACTTATTTGAAGAAGGTCTATAATTTTGTTTTGAAAATGATCTTTCATTGCTCTATTTTTAAATTCAAATATGAACCAATATCAGATCAAGCATTAGTAGGATAGAATATTTTAGGAACTACGTGGCCAAACTTGGCATTGATCACTGGATTGCTACCAACCTTGTTCAAAAAACTGTCAGGGTATTCTTGGAAAAATTCCTACCTGATGAACCTTTTAAGGTATTTTAGAAAGAGGTGTTAGTTAGTGTGTTACATACAAACCTTTCAGTACTTTGAAATGTCTACCAGCCATGAATTTGAGGCATAGATTTTTCAGGGAGAGAGTTAAATCTCTGCCCCCCAAAAAAATCAGCATCAAATGCTGTATGATAACCTGACCTTAGGCTAATCTGTGCATCCCCTTATCCCTCTAACATAGGTCTAGACTGTACCCACACCTGGATCCAGACCAGTTTATTTTTCTCCATCATTAAAACTGGTATTTCCAGTATTTTTAATAGCTGTTTACTCTGCCAGTGTTTGTTTTCCAGCAACACCTGCTCTCTAATAGAAATAATTTAAGCTTTAAGCTTTTTGCCAGTCTGTTTTTTAGCACATGAAAGCACTGTCAGCTGTCAGTTTTCTTAAGCTAGGTTTTAAAATAGAAAATAGCCAATATCAATATTTCTTTGTAAAGAATAAGTTTACATTTAGGTCTGCCTTGCTTCTTCTACAAGTGCAGTGCATCAGCTTTGGCAAATATCACTGAAAATGAGGCAGCAGGATCAAAGAGTCCTGCACAGGTGGAGTTGGAGATGTGCACTTTAAGAACACAGTCTTCTACCACTGAAGTCAGTGATTAAGCAGCAGATAGAGTTTCTGAAAAATTGGAATCAGCTTCCACTACTAAAAGGTATGTTTTCTGCAAAAAGTGATGGTAGGAAGGAATGTTCTCATGAGAACATTGTGTCACTAGGGTGTAAGACACATAAAAGTACTTTTTTTTTTTCCCAGATATGAAAGCCAAAGTGAAAAAACAACCTTTAAGAATCTCCTATTTACTCAGATCAAGAGTTTTCCTTCTGGATTTACAATTTCCAGATGTTTCAGGATTATAATGCCAGCCTAAATTCTGATTTGACATCAAAAGGAGAGAAAAATAATGAATAATAAGTTTCAAAGGGAAGTAAAGGACAAAACATGTTTGTTGGAGAGTTCTTCATACATTTTTTAAAAAAAATTATTGCTTTTAAATGTCACACAGATGTCCCTGCATAAGTCACTTCTCCCAAAGCATTGATACTTCACACTCCCAGACTAGACCCTGAGTCAAATCACTCAACTATTTTATGGCTTCATTTAGGCAGTTACAAGGCTCAGGAGGACAGGAGGTTTTCCAACCTCCCACCCTTTCAGTTACAGAATGTGCAATTGTTTAATTGGTTTGCTCACAATCACTACAAGTTTATGTGGTTTTGATCCTTTACAAAGTTATATCTGGGCAAATAAAAAAGTTGCTTCATTATCATTGGCCCAGCATGTGCACTCTGAGTCAAGGACACCTGGAAAAGTGTTCTTTCTCAAGGGGAGCTGAGGGAAAACCAGTGGGAAGAAAGAGATACTCAGCACTTTAGTGGTATCAGATTCCAGAGTGATTTCTTGAAAGAAAAACACCCTAAACAACTCATCAATGTTTACCCAACATATACTAACTATTAAGGACATATATTAACTTTTAAGACTTATATATATATATAAATTTTTTTTTAATTTACATAAATAAACAAATTTCAGATCACTTAATTAAGTATTATCTTCTTTTACTTTCATAAGTAGCTTAGATACTACCTTGGATTTTGACAAAAGTAACAGAATTTGGGATCTTTAGTACAAACAAGTTTTTTACTTAGCCTATCAGGGATAAAGCAATAATGATGTCTCAGAGCTACCAGGCACTTTTAGTCAGTACTCTACCACAAATTCTCTCAAGGCTTATGTTTTTGTAGTCACAGCAAGTTTTGGCATCTTCATTTTTTCCTTCTGCGCTCTGGCTTGACTTTGCCTCTCTCCAAATAAAAATAAAAAAAACATTCCACCTAAATAGTTCCAACCTTTAAGTGATTATGCATGTGCCTTTTTTTTCTATTTGGAAAATTTTATCTCATAACTTCTGCAATCATAAGTTCAGGGCAGGGCCACATCCTCACTCAGCTAACACTTTTTAAGATTTATTAGGTTTCTACTGATAAGAATTGCATTTATTTCCTGTTTTTTAAAGTAGACTATTCTTTTACTCACTTTGAGCTTTCTATAGAGAAACTAGATTTTTAAACACCTTTTTTACCTCAGCATACCAGGTAATCTTTAAAGTCACTTCCAAGCCGAACCATTCTGTGATTCTAGGATTCTAAAATAAATAAATAAATAAATAAATAAATAAATAAATAAATAAATAAATAATGCTTGCATATTCCAAATATTATATATATAATTTTTTAAAGTTATTTATCAGAGTTTTTTGTTGGTATGGAGACATATTTATTGCAGTGACAAAAATGCCCTCATTTTTCCCTGTGACAAATTCTTTTATTCCTCAGCTTCCAGCATGTGCTCAGGTAAGCTTAAAAAGTAAAAAAATGGTAAAGATTTGTAGCCTCCCTCCTATTAAGTCCAATATATGGCTTTGCTTCTTCTGCCTTAGAGGATGAAATTGGGTCTCCAACACCAGTGTGTCCCCAGCTCCTAAGCACTTCATAGCACTTTTCCCCTTTTCATTCCCCCCAGAAGCAGGTAACTGATTCTTGTGAAACAGGATTTTTTTCTCCCAATTTAAAAGAAAACAGCTTCTCCCTCCAGCTGCTTTCTTCTTTGAAACTGTTACACAAGTTCTTTTCATTGATTTATATAACCTTCTAACTTTAAACTTTATATAACCTTCTAACTTTAACATTTGGCTAAATTTAGTCAAATGTACCTTCTCATACGCACTCGTTCCTGTGACAATTTTATTTAGTTTAAATAACTCTTCTCTCCCTGTTACTTTCACTCCTAGTATGGAGAATCTCCTCCCAAACCTTGTTATACAAGCTGTTCCTGTTTATTTTCATCAAATATATACATTTTGTTTACTTTCTTCTTATACTCTGCATTTCAATTTCTTATTTTCAGGTAAGATTCTAGAAAACATTCTTGCTCCTCACTAACCTGCAACAAAATTTACATAAGGATCTTTTTTTGGGAAATAATTTAATGAGAAAGAAGAAGTTGAGCATTGTGATTCTCTTCTTTTGAATTTCTGAAGAAAACCAGACTTTAACACTCAAAAAGCAAGTAGATAATAATGACAAACACACCCACATCCACCTTGGGCCATATTTCGGCAAAGAACTGCCAATGATGGAGAAAAGTTATGAAAAGTTAATCTTGGGGACATTGTGATAAAAAATTCACAGTGATACTGAGGATTCTCTAGAATAATAAAGTAATAATACTCTGTTTTCTATAGAAAGGTGAGACTTTCTAACCACAACCATGTGATATGTTATAAAGAAACCTTCCAGATTTTTCTTCCAATCAATGAAGACAAATGGACCTCTCCTAACAGACTTTTTTTATGCTCAGTTTCCCATCTGTCTTCCTGTTTCACAAGCAACTAGTTATCTGCTTCACATTAGTAGTTAATCAGGTACTTAAATTATCTGCTGAATAAGCAACTATCAGGGAAAAAAAATGTTATCATATAGCCCACACTTTGGAGGATAATATAATATACCTAGAACTTTTCAGTCATGGTGCAGTATTGCACTCAAAGTCAGTGAAATTTCATGCAAACACAAAGATGTGTCTGTGTTAAGAGTGATCTGAGGCCACAACCACAAAACTCCAGAGCTCTGGATCTATTATAGAATAATGTTTTTTTAAAAAGTTAATTTTCCCTGTGATATTCAAATAGACTGAATTTGTAATTGTAATCAGCAAGTAATTCTTGCTCAGCCTGAGTCCTACTCATGTAAAGCTAAGTTGAAAATGTTTGTTTCTATATAATCTTTCTAGATACTTCTGTCTCTCCTAAGTGGGGGATATAGGTTGCTTCTATCCTTACTATTCATTTCATATAAACTTGAGCCATTTGGAGCTTTTTGAGTGAAGACATATTATGATATTTAAAGTATTAGCTTTTTAATCTAAAATGTTTTTTAAATTTTTTAAATCTTTTTAAATTCTCTTTGAATTTGTTCTCTATCAAATTTTCAATTAGCTGTCCCCCTTAATTCAGGTTGCCAACAAGAAATTATTCATCCTAGTACAGAAGCTCCTCAACCACAGGAATGCATGACTATAAGGCTGGCCCAAAAGATCCTCATTATTTTCTGACAATTCCTTAGGAACAGTTGTTTGAAAACACTGTGAAATAGGTTGCATTTGAATAATGTAAATGTGCCTGTAAATGCAACCTGATTCAAAGCAAAAGCAACAAAATGTCAAGGCTGGCTAATTTTAGTAGGGGTAAAACTGAATAGTTTTAAACTTATCTTTTCAGGTTTTCAGTTTCCAGCTCTGCCTGGATCCATCCTTCATCCTCTTTTTCTCTTTCCAAAACTTTATTTCTGCTTATCCCTGCCCTTCTATTTAAAAAACACCATGAGCAAACCCACTCTAACCTCAGCTCCAGCTCTGTGTTCAAGCCCCCAGATCACCCCTCACTTTCTTGTCCACCCCAAAGGCCAGATGGGAGGATGCAGGAGGGGTCAGTGCCTCTGCAGGCAGCCTCACTGGTCTGCAGAGATCTGGGCACTCAGAGCAACATTGCTGAGGGAGGCCATTCAAGAGCTGAAGCACTTAGAAGTATTTTGGATGGGGTGTAAAAAAACACTCTCATTGCTTATTCCAGGAGTGTTTGAATATTTTTTAAAAGTATAGGCTTTATATATTTGAGCTTTTCCTCTGAGGGTTAGAAACATAATTCCCATGTAAAGGAAAGCTGAATCTCACAAAACCATGTGATTTGGGGGCTGTGGCCTGTTAGAGAAAAATACAATGTATTACAAGACTCACCCATGAGAACTGGCAGGAGTGAGTGCAATGATAGCATTTCAATCATCATAACAGAATGTTTGGAATCAAATATATAAAAGCAGAATAAAATGTGACAAATATTTCTGCCAGTCTCAATTATGTAAAAGTTTGTTTATATGTAGTGTACAAGCCAAATCTAAATTGGCATAGTCCCTGTAAACCAGAATGAGAAAGAAAGCTCTAGACAGATATGAATAATCCTTTTTAAGAACAAAAGCTTATCTGAATCTCAAGAAAGGTATGTCTTTTGAAGACATGATAAACTTTACTTCTTAATTTATTTTCCTATTATAATGTATCCTTAGTGATTTTTTAGGAAGTTGTAGAATCAGATTTTTAAAGACAGAAGAATTAAGATGTAAAAATTAATTAGAATTTAGAGGCCTTGCTATGCTTCTTTTGATAATAGAAAACATAGTCACACCAGAAATTAATCATCACAAGCAATAACTTCTAAGAAATTGAGAATCACAGTCTATTTGTCAATAAGATGTTGTTTTTCTTACGGTAGTTAACACCCTGATGCCTTATTGTGGCACACAGCTTAGGAGCTTTCTTTTTGGTGACTTCAGTATGCTTTGAACTAAGTTCTAGTTGAGAATCCCAACAAAGTATATTACATTATGTGAAACAGATGTATCTGTTATTTTTAAAATTCCAGCCACTTATAAAAATGATGATTTGAGTGCCCAAAACCACTGTTTGGAAAAATACACTGAAAAAAATTGGTATTATCCAAATCATTCCTTTGCATAAACACAGCAGTAGTGGAGCAATTTACTGGAAGGTAGCTTGTGGTCAGTCTTCCTCCAGCAATACTGTTCATTGCTGTAAGTCAGTTCTCACCCTGCAGACTATGTCAGAGAAATCTTCATGCAGCCATCTCTCTTAAAAAACCTGCTGTTTCCTAACCCTATTTCATTACAGGCACTTTTAGGAATCATTCTATGTGCTATTTGAAGCAGCCATCTGCATTTAGGTTATATATATACTGATAAAGTACAGTACTGCTCAGTGGTGTGTGCTCCTGACATCCATTCATAAACACAATTATTTGACACAATCATTCAATTCAAAGTATCAAAGGCCTAGAAAGCATTCTCAATATATTTGTCTCCTCAGTCACCATGAGTTTCAGAAATTGCTGGCTATTTGTGAAGGGTTGGCTTTTGGTGGTGGAGGATACTAATGAGTAACACCCAGCCAGCAGGATGGACTGTGTATACAATGGGAAGCATGTGCCAAGATGAAAACTGCTTTAGTAACTGCCCAGAAGTGCCTTGAAGGACTAAATGTATAAAAGAAATATGAATAACAAAATAAAAAGCCAAAACCACACATGAGACCTCAGCATAAAGAGACACTGACACACTTCCTATTATGGTGTACTCTGAAGAGCTAATTCTCATTTGGTTTGCTAAATGCTTTTGCTCTCATTTAATATGATGGTAGGTGTTTTTAGCATTTGCACTCCCATGTTAGAAAAGTGACCTTTTCTGTACTTTACAGGGCAGAATTATATACTGGGGATTAAAATAATGTACAGATGCACTTTAACATATTAAATATATTATGCAAATGCAGAGAAATGATAAATATACAAAGTTCACCTGTAGATTTGCTTGCAAAATAATGAGTACATTGTAGAGAACTAGAGCCCTGAAGGGATATTTCCTCTGCTTATTACAGGAACATTATAGGAAAGTTAACATGGAAATGATTGTATGTAGCACTAACAGTTCACAATAGACTCTGCCAAGGACAGGCTAATTAGAGGATCTGTCCATGGGCAGCTCTGGACCACATCCAGTGTTAGTAAGACCAGTGCAGGCAATGTTGTATCTTCATTGTTGTCCACAGATGAAAGATGTGAAAATGCAAAGGCAATTCAAAGGAGGGACAAAATAATGAATGAAGGGATAGGAAAAATAAACCCCATTATATGAGTCCTAAAGAGCTCAACTTATAAAATAAGTGCTTGATCATGAATACATGAAATAGTGGGAGGCCTTTGAACCTTGCTGACAATGACATAACGAGATCCAATGACTAGGAATGGAAATTAGGCAACTCAGCTTCAAAGTAGCTGAAATTTCACAAAAGATGACATTTCAGAGAAATTACACCGATTAAATAGTTCAACAACTTAGCTTTACTAACACCTTGAACCTGTAAAGTGAGATTAGATACATTTCTCCAGAACAGAATTACTTCATCTTTTGGAAGACATTCTTTGGTTTGTGATCCTGGTTTGAAAGGAAGAATAAGACTGGAGAATCTTCCTGGGTTTGAACTCCTTGAATTGCATTAGTATCAGGCATGTCTTTTATTTCTGAGCCCTAGGGAAACCAGGACCTGCATGCACATCCCCCACAAGCTCTGTAGCTCTGCATTAAGATAAGGATTAGAAATTTCATGCTTTTGGATTTTTCAAGATGCCTGTAAAGTATTGAAAATAGGTGTTTTGCCATGACACTTTTTTGGTGCAAAGTGGGGCAAAGGTTCTCACCCTCCAAAAGCAGCAGAGCTCAGCTATGGGGAAGGGTAAGACACAGACAAGTATCGCCCTCTGAGCCCCCCAATTAGTATATTTTATAAATCAATTAATTAGTTAATAGTGTGAGTTGATGTAGGGAAATAAATTTCCTCTCCAGTGAGGATGGCATAAACAATAATTTTCCACAATTTTATAACTTAAGAAGAGTAATTCTGCTTTCACCATGTCATTTTCACTGCAGAAAAATCAATTCATTGTTACATGTAGTAAGCATTTCTTTTCTAAGTACTGAAGTCCTTGATCTTGTGTATTATGCCTGATAAGCTGTAATATGAAACAATATCAAACAAGTTCTCATGGACTACTAGTGTTTGATCTGATTAATTAAATTAAATTAATTAAAAATAATGTAAAAATCTTAAATATTTAATTTAACATTTGGCCAGTCAGTGTAAGCAAAAGGTGATACACAATATCTACATGCATATGTATGCAAATATGATTAATTGCCTAAATAGAGAAATTTTACTAAAGGAATCTTTCCTTTCCTGGTGCTACTAAAATATGATCAGATTACTGTATGTGCTATTACTAATCTATTTCTTATATTTTTTATATTCCTATTGCACTTAGAAACACAGAGAAAACCAAGAAAAAGATAATTATTTCCTGCCTTGGCCCAAATGACTCAGGTATTTCTAGTTGGATGCTAAGGATTATTATAATATTTTTCCCATGTACACCTTTAAATGTGTTTTAACCATGTGAGAATAATTTTCACCGTTTCATGTAAAAATCTAGTATTCCAGCACTCAAAATTCAAAGAAAGTCTGTGACTGAAAAAGGGTGTTTATCTATAGATACTTTTTCTACTGGCAAAAAATAGTTGTGTTTCGAAGATTTCTGCAAACTAAGTAGTCTCACAGATCTATAGGTGCTTAGATGACCTGAGCTGCAAGATTTCTGAGTGACTTCTAGAAGAATCCTGCCAGCTGTGACTGAAAATTCCCCTCCTTGCAGAGTACTCCAAGGTCCTCCAAGGTCCTGAGTCCCAGCTCCACAGCAAAGTGTCTAGAAACAGGGAGATGTGACTTGTACTGAGTGGACTCCCAAAATTAATGGAAGTTTTTACCTGAATCCCTCATCAGTCAAATCTGGGTAATAGCATGCCTTCACCTCCCAAGGGTGCTGTGAGGATTTATTAGTTAATGCTCATCAAGTACTCAGGTACCACAGCAATCATGCCATAGGAAATCTGTCAAGTAAATACTCACTCTTCAAAGCAGATTTCCAACAATATGAAACAAAAAGATGAGGGACAAAGTTAACAGGCAAGAAAGAATAAACTATTTCTGAGCAAATCCCACTCACTGAATGTATCAAGGCATTTTGATTTTTTTTTGTTTAATCTAAACAAGGAATTAAATTAGGGAAAAAATAATCTGAATAAATTTGCCCACACAGAAATTACAGCATTTTTTAATTATGAGTACCTACAGAGCAACTTCCAGAATTCTAAAGTTAAATTTTATATAATCTTTCAGAGATTAAAACACACAGTTAGATGTAGTTTACCATATATCTTTAATTTTCATGTACCCCCACCAGTGATGTGTTCTATACCTTTTATATAAATGAGAATCTATTTGGTAAGCTCTACAATGAATTTATTTTTATTTTTTTAACAAGTAGTTTTATTAACTGAAAGCTTAGCTCTAGTAACCTGTTCCAGGAAATACAGCCAACCACAAAAAGATTATATTTAAAAAAGAGTACCTTACAAAAATGATAAGCATATGCAGAGGTCTTCAAGTTTTTCAGCTCAGTGTGAGTTTTTGCTAAATTCTCTATTTCTAAAATTGGTCAACTCACATTTGAACTTGTTCAAGTCAAAGTAAAATTTTGAAGTACTCAGTCTTGTGTCAGACACAAGTGTGGGATATGTTAATTTTTTTAAAGAAAACATTCTTAAATTAAGGGGTAGTCATGCAAAAAGAAAACAGTGCCCAGAAATCAATCTCAGGCATTGATTTTTCTTTCTGAGCAGAATATCAGCTAAGTGCCACTTCCAGTAGAAAACAGCTGAACTGGGGATGTGTGCAGGAACCCTCAGTGAGAGGTAATGGATTCTCAACTAGACAGCTCAGCCCAAGAAGCCTTGCAGCTCACAAAGGAAAAGTGATTGTCTTGTCCACGGTATCTTGGCTTGGTTTGGTTCCTGACTTGTGCTTCCTGCTTTGAGTTTAGCATTTGCAGGAGGTCTGTTGTGCCAGGATGGACAGTGGCTTTGGGACAGGCAGCAAGTCCTACCAGCAATGCCCTTTTTCCAGCTGCATGTCATGTCAGAAGCCCAACGCTCCTCAGGGTGGCAGAAAGTCACCTTAGGATCAGTGTGGTCCCCTGCACTGCACAGACTAATGCAGGAGGAGAGCTGGGCATCCATGATGGACAGTGTTAAATCAGTCCTACATTTGCATTTATGTCTTCAGTACTTGATCCTGAAGTACACAACATACTGTGGGCAAATTTTAACTGCTTGAAACCCCTCCACATGCAAACATTTCAGAGCTGGCACAAGAAGGAAAAAAAAAAAAAAAAGAAGAAATCATGCTTCTCATCTCTGGAATTTGGGAATTTGGAGTCCAGGTTGAGTTTATTTTATAAAAATTGAAAAGATATAATATGACATGTAAAGCCTGGGCAGTGTGATCATGACTCTGAAACTCAGCAGAGAGATACAGGAAAGCAACTGCCCCAACAACTCAGTTTCTCCTTCATGTACCAATTAGACATAAGAGACTAATTGTTATCTCACCATAACAGCTGAATTGGAAGAGGCAGAAATAAAGTAGGGTTTGAGTATTTTTTGAGGCAGAGGAATCAGGAGTGTTTTGCTGATCCTTTTGATAATCCTACATTAACACCAGGCATACCTGGGGTAGGGTTCATTCTGCTCCAAAAGCATGCTCATGTTCTTGGGGAATTTAGAAATATTCCACAAAGGTTTCTTTGGGTTTAATTGAAATGTACCATTGAACTTTTCCCCAACCTCAAAATTTATTAGAGAGATATTCTTGCAACTTACATAAACTAACCTGAACATTCTTATTCCACAAATTTATTGATGTCAGCAGCTTTTACCCAAACCCATATTTGATAACTTTGCTGTTTAAACCCACAGGATGAGTACAAAAAGCTACCTAAGTTTAAAGCAGCTAAGCTCATAATGATTTGTGCTGGTTTTAATTAGTATATTCTATAGGAAGCTGAATTGGAATAAAATATTAATAGATATTATTTTCACTGTTCAGCAAGCCTGATAGGTTTTTATTTCTTAAACAGTGCGAAAACTTCCATCTGATTTAAGTCACACTTCTTGACAGCACAGTATGCAGATTTCAAAGCTTGTGTCTCTGGAAAAACAAAATAAAATAAAGCCCCTGCAAATGAACATAATAAGCAATGAAAACTTGATTTGTTACCAGTCAAAACCTCTATCATTTTTTCAATAAATTTTTGTACCTCACAGACAGACATTTTTTGCTATATGCAAATATCACATTTCTAATCAACTTGGAGAAAATGGGATGACTGCAATGGAAAGGAAACCAAAAATATTGATAAATTTGATCAAAGTATAATGTCCTGGTGTAAAAATAGCAAAATTTATTTTGGTCAAGAAAAATAATACTGTACTGCAACCTCACCTGATCAGTAATTAAGCAAAGGCTCCCATAAGGCTTCCCTGGAATTACAGTCTTTTAATTTAACTTTGAAGAAGAATATATTTGTATTTAAAAGATATGTTCTAACCTCATTTATATTGACAGAGTTGATCTATTACTGTAGAGTCTGTGACATTGATAACACATAGACATTTCAGTATGGACATGATCTCCATTCAAAAAATTGCAGAGGCACGTTGCACACAGCTTCCCCATCAGATACACCAGCCTTATTTATATGAGCATTTCATACAGGATGTTTTGGCCTTCTAAGTGACACTGAGGAATGTATAAAAAACAAAATTGAGAAGTCAGCAAAATGCCTTGTAAATAGAGGGGCATACTTTGCTTTTCAAAGCAGTATTATGAGCAAGAGTACGGTGAGAACTGTCTACAAGCAATTGAAAAATAACCTTCCTGGAAAGGTTTAATTACTGCTCTGTAATGCTACAAGCACCTTATTGTTGCTTCAGGGAAGAGATGCAGAATAAACATGTTCCACATATACTAGAAATTCCATTATAGATTTACCCATAAAACTATCCATAATCAAAACATAACTTGGGGGAAAAAAAAAAAAAGGATGGGCAAATGTTGTGGGTTTTTTCCACTGACCAAAACACAAGGACAATGTCTGTCAGACAGGGTGTCATCTGTAGGGGCTCAAGCGTAAACAGTGTATAAATAATAGGTCTTGCCCTGCCATTTCCTAATTCCTTTCCTCAGTACAGGGTTTGGATGAACCCAGGTAAGACAGAAGGTTCCTGCTAAGCACTCATACTTTTAAATATTTTTTTAACCTTTCACTGAAATTGGAAAAACACATTTTTATTCCATTTATCTCAAAGCTGAGTTTATTCATAATTCAAATTCTGTTGTAAAAGCTGTCTTTTTGTGTTTACTTTCCCATTATAATTTTCTTGTTAGAAAACAAGTTTGGTGATTCTGGCATTTCATCCTATGCTGGTGGCTACCTGTAGTATTTAAGAATGTGAGGGATATTCCCATGCTGTTATGTCTAACAAAATAATTGACTAAAAAGAAAAACAGAAGATGCAGAAATTAATTGGAGTAAATTGGAGATGTGAATGTAGGACATTTAATTCTTCACACAACAAAAGGTGATAAACAGAAAAGAGAATGTCATGCAACGCAGAAAAAGTCAATGTTCTCCCAACCAGAAAAGGCAAAGTATACCCCATTCTTCTCCCTGCCTCACAGAGAAAAATGGTCTTTGCTTTTATAATTCATGAAAGGCCACTTCTATTGGCCCTATCAAGCCTCAGCTCTTCAGCATGGGAGGGCTGCAAGAGTGGCTTTACCAGGGACAGGGAGCCTCCTTTCCTTTCCTTTGCAGGTCCAAGGCTGCCCAGCACACCCTGTGCATTGAGCCCGTCCCACAGGCAGCCTGCAGCTCCACCAAGGCAGCCATGCAGATGGAAAGCTGGCAGGAGGTGAACCATGCTGTGTTTACATCTGTCCTGGGATGCTGCACTTTCAGAGGCACAAAGACACAGCCATTGAGTCCCTCCACTGTAAATGAGACATTTTCCCACAGTGAACAGCTTGGGTATTAAAGCTGTAATGTACCATTTACTAGGCAAAGTACTATTGATGTTAATTATAAAGCTAAAACAACATTTTCTGAAGAAAAGAGACTTTGAGGGAATTTAAAAGCTAACCATTTCAAGACACTGAGAAATTTTAAAGGAAAGTAAGATTTTTCAAATTCCTCTCATTGAAACAGGAGGTCAGTTCTTGCACCTTTTAGCTTTTGTCAATGTCTGCTGCTGGAATGATGGTTACACAAAGAAATTGTGAGACTGGCCACTCCACAGCAGTAGCATGTACCTTATTGTTCAGCCATAAAAAAGATACATATTTGTCACAAACATTTTACATGAAAAGTCATTCAGGAAGATTTGTTCCCTTGGAATCAAATAGTTCTTTTATAAATAGTACCTTTGTGATCTTTCTCAACTTAGTCTAACAAATGTTTCATTTCACAAATTTCAAAACAATCTGTTTCAAAATGGCTGGGGTTTTTTCCCCCACTTTTTCTTCAGTTGAACTATTACTGGGTCCCAGTGTTAACATAGTCTGCAAGTAGATGTAGATAAACTGAAATTATTTTTATCAACAATTAAAGAAAGTCTCAGCAAAAGAATACCACAGTCATAGAGTCATAAGCACAGCACAAAAATACTGTCCCTCAGAAACTGCCTCACAGCTCCAGAACTTTCTGTTCTGCAAAACATGAACAAGAACAGACTTCTGGAACAAAACCAAAAGTCACGTTATTACTGCTTCAGTCAGAAAACAGACAAAAACCCAGACCTGAACACAAACCAAGCAGATGTGGAGGCATTTCTGCAACATGCACCACAAAGGTCCATCCTGCAACAGACAGTACTGGTATCATCACTCCTTCAAAAGTCCTCCTAAGAATTCCTGTACTTACTCCTCCTCAGCAGGATGGTAAGGACTTCCCATAGCACAGCAATAAAAGAATGAAGAAACTGAATTTGCAGTGGTGTTTTACAAAGGAAGCCATAGTGTGCATCTTCATTCTCTAAAGCAACAATTAATGAGAAGAATAGGACTCATGTTGACTCCAGTTTATGCTAAACTGGCACTCTGAAGTTTTAGAGATAATAATTATAAATGTGTTCATTTACCATAATGGTGGTTCCATGCAATATTTTAATTATAATATTTTATTTATGCACAGAGTACTCTCAATATTACGGCTTCAAATGTTTGTATTAAAAATCCAAAATAAAAATATAGTATGCTTTCCAAACACAGAAAAAGTATCAATTGTTTTGTGGGTTATAGGATGATTTGATTGAGAATTGGAAATACCTATTCTATTTTTGACTCATTTCTTGCATGAAAAGGATATTTTCAGATAAAATACTTTTTTTTTTTTTTCCTGAGAAACACAATAAGCCAGCATAGAAGCTATTGGAAGGGGAGTAAGCTTACAACAGAGGTATTTGTTTTGTAAATTCTATCAACAAGATTTATTGGGGCTATACTGTTAGTGCCCCATGCATTCTAGTTTCTGGGCTCTCTAAAATGATGCCAATGTTCTTGTGCTGGGACACCATTCCTGTACACTAAGGACTGATGTTTTTAGGATATACATTTTTTTTTCCCACGGCAACACTGACATTTTTACAAAATGTTGTTTTTAGTAAGAAAAAATATTCAATGAAGTATATTTTTAGAAACCTCATACATATTTTCTATTGACATATAGATCTTATGTTTTAAAATATAAGGAAAAAATATTCTTTGTGTTCTCCAAAGTAGTCCTATACATAGGCACAAAGATTTACTGAAATCCCTTGAAACCACAGTGTAAGAATAAGGACATTGCTCCCAAAATATTAATTTTGTTTTAAGAAATAGATAATGAAAATAGTTAAACATACCTTGAAATAATATGTAAGCTCTTTGAAAAGCTTTAGAAGATGAGAAAATTTAAAATCAGGAGATATATTTTTCCCCATTAAAATTAAGCAGCTGCCTGTTGAAATAAAAAATTTTCTGTGTTAATATTTGAAATAGCTATTGCCACCCAGACAGATCTGCTGAATATGGGTTAAGGCAGATGAAAATGAGAGAACATGTTGTCAGTCTTATTTAACTTTGAGGTAGACTCATAGAGAGGAAAGGATGAATATCTACCAGGCTCACAGAGCTGATTGGTGCCAGGGCTGTTGTGGCCATTCACAGGAAACTCACCAAAACCCCACAGAATATTTGTCCACTTGCACCATTTCAACCTACCAGTGCCTCTGATCTTCAGATAGCTTTGTGGAGCATTTAGCAAAGCTGCAAAAATTTGTTTTACTGAGGAAACCGCCTGGGCATTGTGCGAGCTCCAAACCCACACTCCGTGAAGGAAGAGCTCTGTGAGTTGCCTTTGAGTCTTCCTATGCTCTTCTGCTTTTAAACAGTTTCTGCTGAAGAGTTTTATCCAAGGGATTAGCTTGTGTTCCATAGTCTGTTTTTGCTGCAGCAGATGCCTACTATATCTTGAAACCTGTGAATTTCATGGGATGAGGGTCCTACAAATAGCCTGACACCTTGGGTGGTGGCTTTTGCCTTGAACCTGCCTTGTTTAACAGTTTTCTTCTCAATTAGGAAAATCTATAGAGCCCCTATAAAGCAACTTTTTTTGCCTAATTCCATTGCATGTTTTTTCTGCATTACTAATTTATGTTTCTGGGTGAAAGTTAGGTATTAGAACTGCATTACAAAGTTACACTTAATAAACCCATGCAAATAGTTTCCTTAATAACTGTCTTTACAGAGAGCTTTGGCAGCTTCTATTAGAGATATATTTTGTTACTGTGAAGCTTCTGGTTGCATTTCTGGCAAGACTGGGAATCAAATTAATGTGCTATTAAAATAAATTGAGCAACATGCTAATTATTACCAGAAATGAATTAGTGAAGCCGGATTGTGTTCATTTAAATCCGATAAATAAGTACTTCCTCCTACATGTAACTGTTTGTTGTTGCTGTAAAGACAGCCTTTGAAAAAGTTTTTGACAATGTCTTTTGACAACTGCTTTTCACTTGCTGGTGAAATGACTATTTCAGTTTCTACCGCTGTTTCCTATTGTACCGAATACAACTGGCCTGGTGCTATAAAGCGCTTCAAAAGCAGATTGAGCAGCATAAAAACTAAGCTTCCCAAGAATTCCCACACCTGAACTGTAGTCTCAAAACTGATTTTCTGAACCAGGAATATGGTAGTGTCTGTGGCAACTTCTACCCATTTCCATCAATTTTTAATGTGAGAATACAGATGGCCAAACGAGCCAGAATACCAGTGAAAAGTTTACACGGTGCCTCCAAAGTGTCAGTCTCAGCATGAAGATCTGGCTTCTGGCAGATATTTTTAGCTATTTATAGGTTGAGTTAATAATATACAGAAGTGAAAACCAAATTCTTCAGTTCTTCCTTCAGAAGTACTTGACAAGGAGTCTGGCTATGCTGTCAGTAGGATTTTCAAATCCAGTTTTCAAAGGTATCTAAATGATTTTAGAAGGTTATGTCCCATTTTCAGTTTCAAAGGCAAGTTACTTGTTTGTTAACTCACATTTGATTGTAAGAAAACATAAAAAAACCCATTTTTTATGCATCAACTCCATGTAGGTTTCATTTTGGTTATTTTCTGTTGAGTTTAGGTTTGTTTGGAGTTTTTAAAGAAAATCTAAATGCCCCAAAGAGCCTGTATATTTTTTTCTTAGTCGAATAATTGTAGCAAAAAACCTTAAAGCACTAACACGGATTTGCTGTCTAGCAAGATATTATATTAATAGAACAAACTAGCACTAACTATCCAAATGAACAGACAGAGACCTTCTCAGTTATGAAATGGAACATTTTAAAATGCTCAGCATTTTAATATACTGGGTCACCCCAAGGATAATGCAGGTTCCTCTGATTTGCTCCAGTCTGATGTTTGGACAAACAACTCATGAAATTTCCTGCAGGGCCCTGAAATTTGTTTGCACTGCACATCCCTCTTCTGAAAGTAAAAGCCCCAGGAAATCTGCTGCCTTTTGTGCGACAGAGCTAAACCAAAAGCAAAGCTACACATCTTCGCTTTTGCCTGACTTTCATTTTGAAATTTAATTTAAGTAAGTATAATTGAAAGGTTTTGATTCTTTTTTATTGTTCTTGGCAAATAGTACTTGTCTGAATTTTTAACTGTGCTTCATATGTTGAGTAGTCAATTTTTTAGACAGCACATAAAAGCTAATTCTCATTTTCTCATTACCCTCAGTTACGCTTTTTACAAACTCTTGGTGGCTTGGGGCCTTTTATTTTTCTTGCTTCTTTTTAAGTTGCATAGAAGCATCCCTTCTGAGCCTAGTTTATGGGAGATTAGATTTTTTTTGTTGTTATTTTGACTAAGCTGGTCCTTTAAGGATGGGGCATGACTGGCATGTGCCCTGCTTCAGTTTGCTTGGCAAGGGGCCTCTGTACCCCAGGCTTTTAGCCAAAAGAAACAGCCAAAATCCTTGACTCCTGCACAATGTGCTGCATGTCCTTGTGTTTCTGTCTTCCATGGGCAGAGGGAGAATGGCAGTGCAAAGCTCATCGTGAAGTCCCAGCATTTTTCTTGTCTGCAAAAGGTTTTATGTTGCTGATGAAAAGCAGACTTACCATTACGATTTGTTGTCACTCTTTCATCTATGGAACAGCTAAATTTACAACTGGGCCCAGCTTGCTAGTCTAAATGGTTGCAAAACCTTTTCTTAATCAATAACAGGCGTGGTTGGTGATTTTACTAGTCATATTTATTCCAGGGATTTTATTTCCAAAGTCCCTCACACCCACAGTAAAGGCAGACACCCAAATTCAGTAGGTGAAACTGCCAGAAAAGTCACTTATCACAACACCTGCATAGAGAAACTTGGTACAGTGTTACTTCTGCACTCTGACTGATTTCCAGCTCGATTAAGTTATAAGAAATAAGGAGGTATTTCTGTCATTCAGCTAAATAGGGTTCTCAGTTGAATATGCTAATGTATTTGAAGTTTTCTCCCTACTACATTTTTCACCCCCCCTAATGACAACTTCAGTCTTTTAATACTTTCAAAGCAAGCTTTAGAAAAATAAGGGTTTTTTTCATGTGAGTTTTCTCTTTTGTTCCCCTTTAACTTAGACCTTGTATTTTAAGATCCAGTCTACATCAAAATGCCTATAAATTTTCCAGAAAAGGGATTATTGAATAACAATGTAATTATTAAATTCGTAAAAACACACTCATTTGAAATACTGTGAGTTATTAGAAGTTTACAGTTTGGCTCATGCCATCTTTTAATACTTTGAAATAGGTTCAACAAGTGCAAAGACACAAAGAAAATGTTGGCCAAACTACTTCAAAAGCGATCACACATCCGATAGAAAATTTTCAGGTAGGTTTTTTCAGAATATGAAGGACTTTTCAGATGTTTGAAGCATAACGTTCAATATTTAAGGCAGGAAAAATAGCTTTTATTCTTGTAGTATGTGGCAACAGAAGTCAGCACTCTTTGGTGAACTTTTTAAAACAAAGCTGTTTGGGGAAAAGTGCTGTTTTATGCACATCTTCCAAAATTTTAACCCTTTTTTAATTTTAAAAAGTAATTAAGGAACTCTTTTTGTCAGATATCCATCTGCTTTACCAACACTGCTTACCAACACTGTAATTCACATGCCATCATTGGCAATTTCCACTATCACAAACCCATTCTTGTGATTTCAGAGAAAGAACAACCTGCTCTAGAAATCTACCAAGAATACTTAAACCACAGAATAAACAGAACAACAGCAGGAGAAAATTAACCATAGAAAAATGAAACAGTTTGGTTCACTACCAATATGATTCAACAACAGCTAAAACTGGGTTAAAGCATTTTAAAATAAACTGAATGTGCCCACTCATGGGTAAATGGAAAGCTTAAGAATTTTTTTCTGTAAATGTATTGCCAATTTAAAAAGAAAATGTAAAACGGGGTGAGGATAATAGAAAGCTCAGAAACAGTTGATACGTACAGTTGCAAGTCCCTGCCATTTGACAAGTTGCTGCACATTAGGAGAGCAGACAATAAGACAATTTTTTACTCTCACTGCAGTTATTAAGCTGAGGGAAAGTAATGGCAGTGGACAGTGATAGAGACAGAGTAAATGGAAAAGTTATCAATTCCATTTTTATGTCTAAATTATGTGACTACTGAGGCTTCTATTAGGAAATATCAGGCAGAGACAAGCAGACAATTGGAAAATTGATTGAGTCATCAGCTTAAAAGTCTTGGCAATACAAGAGCTGACTCTTGTCAACTCTGAAACAGCTTTTAGAATTCTAGATTTCTCAAAAAAAAATGGTTAAATCAAACTTTTGAAAACTGCATGTGTGTGTGTGGTTTTTTGTATGTATACATAGTTTAATTCCCTCTTTTGAGACCAAGGAGTTTCATAGACCCATAGTGTTTAGATTTGGTTTTCAGAGATACTTTTCAAAATTTATGCTTGTTTTTTAAAATCTAAATTTTACTTCACAAATTCTAATATAAATGCAGACCTGTATATACAAATTCCATTACACAGACAGTAATGGTAGAACAATGTGTGCAATAAATGAAAATTTGTCCATGTTCAAATGAAGATATCATTAAGGCCACTTTTAAAAACATTATCACAGTCATTATCATATCTTCAAACACCTGCAGATTAACACCTGCCAAAATTGAAGCATTTTCTCCTTAGAATAGAGGATAATTCAAGATAAGTTCTTTTCTAGTTTAACAAAAATTAATTCTTATAAAAAAAAAAGTACTGAAAATGAATATGTCTAGATTTTTAAGTCTCTAAATAAACAGTATGTTTATTTTTTCATCACAGACTCTTTTGAATATATGCATTTCCCTGACTCAGGAATCATGAACAATAAGTAAGTACTGTACCTGAATGTTTGCCAACCTCTCTTTGCCACTCAATACTTAGTTGTTATTGCACTCAACTGTTGATTATTGATGTTAATTTTATGCTTCACTCATGCTTAGGGTTACATGGCATCAGTCACAGTCTTCCCACATCTTCTAATGTTACTGCCTTCTACTTTTGTCCTTTCAGTCACTGCCCTGTCCTACTTTATCTCCTAGTTCCCAAATCACCCCTCCAGGGTGATTTCTGAAGGGTGATTTTAATTCCACTACACTTGCCTCTATACAAACTGAGTATAAACCTCTAAATATCGAGTATATAAACCTCATCTGTCTTTCTGGGAGGGAATTTCAGGGTTTTTAAAGAAGGCTAAAGAGCCATCAGCCCCATGCAAGTCATGCATTGAGGGGATGTCTCTAAGGAAGTGAAATCACAAACAAATTTCACACATGCAACTAAGGATCTTCCAATACCTGGGAAAAACAGATGTAGCACTCTAGACTCAGCTTGTAGGAATCTCTAGTAGGACAAAAAGGTGAGGCTTGATTTTGAAGCCAGGTAAAATACATTGAATGCATGACCAGACCCAAGCTCATACACATCCTAGCAAGGACTGCAAGCTTTCCAAATCCCACTTGGATGTCCTTCACTGTGAAACACTGCTGTTGCCCTGTTCTTTTGAGTTTCTCTAAGCTTTCTGATGTTTATATTCTTGTAATGGAGTTTCTCACACACTTTCATGTAAATAATGATTGTTTTGCATTCTTCTCTGTAGGAGGAGAATTTTGATGGACTGTTAGTCTGACCAGTGGGGTTGGAGAGGTGGCAATGTCATTCTCCAATCCACTGTCACTTTTGGAATCCTATAAATGTTGAGGTCTGAAAGATAAAGTTCTCTTTTCCTGTTCCTGTTCAGATGCTGGAACACCTTGCATGAGTTTTACTATTTCGTGTTGCAGCGGTGACACACTGCCTTCCCCCTGTGTTTCTTTTCAACTAGGGCCTTTGAACACAAAGTTTTTCAAGGCAGTTCCAGAGTCATATATTAGTGGATAGTTTAAGAATATATTTTTAATAATCTGGAGCAAATGGATTTTTCCATGGGTAATAAGTGGACTTTAAAATTATTATCATGTCACTTTATCCCTAAAAATACTTCTAGTGTGTAAGCATCCAAAATTAACAACTCATCTGGGAGATGGACTCTAACTTTTCACTTTCTTCATGTGTTTTTATTTTTTCTCTTGCATACTTCTCCACATTTATGTCTGCGTCTTGCAAAAATATTAAGACAGAAATCTGAAAAGACTGAAAGTGACTTCTGTGTTTTCTGTTGAGATATTTTCCCCAAAGGAAATCTAATTGTCTAACAAGGTGACCCAACTTTCTTCTACTATGAGGCATCTTGTCTTTTACCATAATGAGTACCTGAACTTCTGCTCAGGTTACCTTACTTTCGCCACTTACACTGCTGTTGCAGCACTCTACCATGGATGCAATCCCTTTATCTTCATTTTAGGGTGGCTTTGCTTCTGGGTAGCATCACAAAATTACTGTCCATTTGCTGCACTTAGCCATCCCCACCCTCTTCTCCTCTGTAGCAAACATCTAAAGCACACTGACTCATACCAGCTGCCTGGGAGCATATGTGTTACATCAGGATTCAACAGCACACACAGAAAGGAAATATTCAGCACTGAATTATATTCCCTTTGCTGCAAACCAATTCAGTTATAAGGAACTGAGCAATTCATATGCTGCCGGGAATGTGTGTTTTATTTCAAAACATGTCTCAGGTAATTGAGAGCAATTACTAAAATTGACAAAGGGAAATAACTCCCCAAATCAGTCTTTTGTTTTAGAACCTTGTGTGTCAGACTTTAAATCTTTACCTTCTTTCTCCTTTACATTTCTCATGCTCTGCCCTTTGGCTCTTTCCACATTGCCTCTTCTCCATGCGTTTTTCCACATTTCCTTCAGTGCTCCCAAATGATGGGAGCCCACCCCACAGGGCCTTCCTTTAAACACAATTTAATTCCTTTAACAGATCCTCTGATTACTAACATGAAAATGTATTTTTGATAGTTGGAAAGCTTTAATTTGATGTAATATGTAAGTGAACAAATCCTAGCATGGCTGAGGTTGGAAAGTGCCTCTGAAGGCTTCTTCATCCAGCCCCCCTGCTCAAGCAGGATCAGCTAGAACAGCTTGTCCAGGGCTGTGTCCAGTTGAGTTCTGAATATCCTCATGGATAGAGCCTGTGAGAAAGCTGTGCCAGTGTTTGACCACCCTCAGAGCAAGGACATTTTTTCTTGCATTTAAACAGAATTTCCTGTATTTTATTCTGTGTCCATTGCCTCTTCTTCTGCCACTTCACACATGCTACAGAGTAAAGCTTGGCTTCCTCTTTACTCCTTCCTGTCAGGTATTTATGAACACTGATAAGATCCCCCCAAGCCTTCTTTTTTCTAGAGGGAACAGCACCAACTCTCTCAGGCTCTCTTTGCATGAAAGATACTCTGGTCCTTTGGTCATCTTCATGATCTTTTACTGGACCCATTCCAACAAGTCCATCTTTTACTGCTTAGCCCCAAATTCCCTACTCAGGGTGGAGCTTCACTGGTGCAGAGTCACCATCCTGAGCCTTGCTGGCAACACTGAGGATGCATCTTGTCCTCTTTACTCTCTCATGCTCAACTTGCTGTCCACCAGGACCTCTGGGTCCTTCTCTGCTAAGCTGCTTTCCAGCCTCAGCATGGATTGGTGAATGGATTTGTTTCTTCCCATATGAAGAAGTTTTCATTTCCTTTCTTGAGCTTTGTGTGTTTCCTCTCTGCCCATTTCTCCATACTGTTGAGGTCCCTCTGAATGACAGTACAACTGAATGCTGTATCAACAACTCCTCCCAGTTTTCCATCTCCTGAAAGCTTGCTGAGATTGCACATGGGTCAGTAATGAAGATATTAAACAGTATTGGCTCCAGTATCAACCCCTGGGGTACACCACTAGCAACTGGCCTCCAGCTGGAATTTGTGCCACTGATCACAGTCCTTCAGGCTTGGATATTCAGACAGTTTTCAATACTCTTTATTGACCACATGTCTAACTCACATTCAGCTTGTCTATGAGGGTGATTCATATATGTATATGCACATTCTATTATGCTGTAGCTCTTTTTTCCTATTCTCTTCCCATTCTTCTAACATCATGTTAAAAGGGATGTTATCACATCCTGTACTTACTTTCATGTTCCTGACATTCCCAGAGTGGGGCTTGATAGAGCAATGCACCCTGTGATTGGTGTAGGGACCGTGCAGTTTGGGGAACAGTAATTTTGCTTCAGGTATTGAATTTTGCTAATTTGTAGTTTTCTTCCAGGGGCATAACCACATTTCACTTTTTTCATCTGCTGGCTTCAGGGAAGAACTCAAATTCACAGGGAACATAAAGGAGGCCATGTAATTTCCTGCTTAAAGGTTTGCAAAACCCTCAGGTTTTGCACGTCACAGAGGCTACAACAGAAGCCACACTTCAGAAGATGTTATTTTTGGCAGCAGCAAGAGGTCATAGTTTGGGGAGAGGGTGGGGTTAGTGAAATCTTTTAAGGTATTGCACTCTTTCATTATGACTTGGATCCATCAGTCAGAATCACAACATTTCTGCAGAGAGAAGGGGACCTGCAGGTTCTGCCTGCCATCCTAATGGGAATTATAAGGATCTGTGAAAAAGACTTTTTCTGTACAAAAGCTCAGCCTCTACTTCATTTTCTCTTATGGTTGTTTTTAGGCACCCCTGACACCAAGAAAATGTCACTGCAGAAACATCCTACAGCTACCATGACTTGTAAAGAAACAGCTAACTCAGCTTAAACTAGACAGCTCACTATGGAGAGCAACATACCAACAGCAGCTCACTGCTTGATGAAGGCAGTCTTGGAGGATTTACCTCCATGAGCACAAAAGGCTCTCAGGTCAAAACTAGGTCTAGCAGATTCACCTTGTCTGAAGTCCTTCTGGTAATTAAATTACAGCTATGGAGGCAGGTTTTATGCATGAAGTTGAATTTGTTTGTGTGTGCAGGAGCACTGACATAAAACCTAGTACAAATTTGTGTTCTGGCAGGTAACATGGTTACCAGCTGATCAGCTGCTTACAGAAAAAGAAAGAAAAAGGTTTGTGTATAATACCCAATATCAGGTAATTCTGTCTGACAAATGATATCTAGGCTGCACTTGCAGATTTTTTTTTCTTCAGATGGGGAAAGGGACTGCTCAGGTTTAGCTAAATGAGGCTTCATTAATCCTAATTTTTGAGCTATCACAAAAAACACTCTTCATTTTTAAGAAAGTTAGACTTTCATGGGGCACTGGACTTACAAACAAGGGGCAAACACAAATTACAAAATTAAGAACCATTTCTGAGGTACTGACAGGTTTATATATACTTTGTTATAGCTTTTTGACATCTATATGTCAAATATGTAGCTAGACAGCTCTCCATCCTAGCTAACCTTAGCTTTTTAAACTGTGATCCTTGTGGGTCCCTTCCAAGATAGGATGTTCTATGATTCCATGACTGATCAGTGGCAGGACTCACCCAGTGTGGGTCTATAATTTTGAAAGCTTAACAAAATCCGAAAGAATGGTCATATGTTAATTTACACCATGACACACATTCTGTAAATACAGAAATGTATTAATCACTGAATGAACTACTGTAGCTCCTTCAGCTGGCAGCAAAACACGTGGCTGTGGACCTACCCAGTACAACTTTGGTGGAAAAATCCCATATGTACAAAGTCACTTAGCATTTATCATATCAGAGTTACAATCAGTAAAATAATACAAAATAAGTGATGTACATCTTTTCTCTCCTCTCATAAGATAAATTAAAAGATATTCCCAAAACCTTCAAAACCTTGCTGCGGTCAGTCCTCTGGTACAAAAAGCAAAGACATAACACATTATTGATATTTTTAACCAAGACCATGAATGAAAATAATATCTCAAATGAAACTCTCTTTGTACATCATAAAACAACATCAAAGAGCACAAACAACCTTTGTGGTTCACCCTTCCACATACTCTCGCTCTTGCAGTGCAGTACAGAAATGGGGTTAACACAGAGTTTCTGCAACAGTGCACTCATCCTCCTTTCTGATTTTTCACTTCATTTTCTCACAAGCTGACCAGAGGGAAGGAACACACAGCTGCGATTACTCTCTTCAAGGTCTAATAACAGCCATGCAATATATCACTTTAAAATACATTTTTTAAATGAACAAGTTGCCCTCGAGGCTGAAGACTGGTGAAATCTCCCATGTTAGATCAAACCACCACTTCTGGTGTCAGCCACAGCCCCTGCTGCGACTGCTCCTTTGAAGTGCTCGCAGGTAGGGGCAGCTCAGCAGAGAATGCCCTGCTGTGCTAAACCAAGGAGCTTGAACCCAGAGATCTTATTTTCTGCTTGTTCTGGAAAAAATCCTGCTGTGCTGCAGGCATACGAATTCAAATAAGAGGGCTATAGGTACATTAGAAATATTGCAATTGATTAAATGACATTTTGCATGGGAAAGGAGCTCAGATTTAAGCCAGGGTCTTTGTGTCTAAGTGTAACATAGCTATAAACTGAATTTCAACCCGTGTTTTAAAGCTGGTGGCTTACTTTTGCTGTGGGAGTGGGTTTTAACTACATCTGAGACTGAAGATGTGGCATCACCTGCCTCTAAAGTAGATACAGAGATGGCTCTCTGCATTGAGAAACAACTCTTCAAGTCAAGTTCCAGCTAAGCTACAGTAAATTTAAAACCAGTGTTTCAAGACAGTGTATTTCTTTGTCTGCAGAGAGGAGCTTCAACACCAGCTGTGAGTGCTTCAAAGGCATGGCTTCCACAGCTGGTACTAGAGCTAGAATTAAGATGCCAGCTTCAACATATGCGAGATTTTATGATCCAAAGTTTTTCATCATCAGTTTTATCAATGTCTACATTTTAATAAATTGGAAGACATCTATAACACTAATTTGCAATTTTAAATACAGCTACGCTCTAAAATATTACTTAGATGAAAGAGGCATTTTAGAATTTGTGAATTATTTACAGTTTTCAGATGTTATCTTTTTCAAAGGATCAGACATATACCTCCTGTAGTTTGGTAAGGTGCTGAAAGTAAGACTTGCCTTTATTAGCACATCTAGGTAGAACTTTCCAAGGCCTCTGAAATATTTATGCTGTATACTGAGGAATGATTCCCCATCTTAGCCAAGTACAATGTTCAAGCTGCAAAAAGGCCAGTGCTACTATATGGAAAGATGGCATTATTTTCCAGACTTTGTTCTGAAATAACTACACTTCAAGCACACAGCTTGGCATGTGAAGGGAGAGCCAAGAGTGAGACTGCAGCTTTTGCCACCCTGTAAGTGTGGCAAAGCAGGTCCTCATCACAGAGACACTGTATCCAGGGGAAGCTTGGCTCACACTGGGGCAGAGCACAGATTTCGTAATAATGCTTAAAAGAAATCCCACTGATACATCTTTGAATAGTATTTCCTAGATTAATCCACAGACACGCCCCCCCTCCCCTTATCCCTGACCCACAGATAATGTGGTTCTGTCACTCTCCATCTCCTGAGTTTGGAGCCTAAAGAAAGGATCTAGAGGTGGGCAAGGGACACAATAGGAAAACTCCTGCTGGTCCATTGTCTACAGGGTGTATTGAGCCAATAGGACTGGAAAAGTATGTTAAGAACAGGCTTTTTGGAGGCTGTCAATTCTATTTTTAGTCATGGGGTTCATTTCATCTGAATTGAAGCCTACTCTGAAGAGTTTGCCCTTTTATTTTTAATGAAAAATCTAAGTCAATAATTTACAGCCTTCCTGGCAAAAAGGTCTCTTTAAAAAAATCCTTGAGATTTTCTTGGTGAAATAGCTTTATTTTGCTTTGTCTGAATTATTTCATAAATGAAGCATTCTTGTGTATTTGGCTTTGGTTATATGTTTCCTCTCCTTCAAAATGAAAAGATACAAAAATGTCGAGAATGAGATTAAATCAAGAGCAAAAGCAAAATTAAGCTGGAGACAGCTCGAAGCTTCCTGAGAATCCTTTCTGCATACTCATTACACCTCCCCTTTCCTCCCTCCCTTCTCTAGACAAGAGGCAACATTCCATTTTATTAGCCCATGATGAGAAGCAATACAATGTTTGCTATCTGGCCAGGCTGGAATTACTGTCAATTCAGCTGCTCTGTGCAAGAGACATTACAGAGCATCTCTTGTTCCATATTGAGGTTTACATTTTGTCTGCAGCTATGAAGCTTTTTCAGTCTTTTTAACAAGGGCACTACAATGTCTTTGGAGGGATTATATGGTTGCCCTTTTCTTACTGCAACTTAAAGTATAATAGAGAGCCATGGAGTAACTATAATGTTGTAATTAACTGGAGTGGCTCTGCTGATGTTATTAACCATGAGCATATAATTCAAGTGACTTCTGAATAGCCATAAAGCCCCAGGAGTGACATACAGCTCCATATTCACTTCATAACCATCTGCTATTATCAAAATATGTTGGATTTTCCAGTTTATGGTGAAAGTTTTAAAGTAATGTCTCTCTGTGAGATGTTGGAAAACGCTTTTCTAGATGGTCTGTGACTGGGGAATTAGGCAGAAATTATAATACATTTGTACTAAATATTAGTTTTTATTTTGCTCTATCAAAGCGAAAGATGCTTGTAATTCTTATTATCCTTTTTTTCCTCTCCAATGCAATATTTTTTTTTCATTCTAATTCTTCATTCTGAGCAATTTATGTACAGCTGATATAACTGTAGCCTGCATTAGGGAGAAGTGGAAAACATAGAGTTCAAAGCCATTATGACTCTCCCTGCCCCGTGGTGCAGAGCTCAGCTTGTGCAAGTTGTCATAACTCCATTAAGGTCAACGTTCCAGCAACTGGTAGAGCATCTGATGCTCCTATGGTTTTGACCTGAACACACTCATGATTTCCTTCCCATCTGCTCTCCTTTACATGCTAAACATTTATATTTCAAAAACTGTGTGCTGAGAATTTTACCTTTTAATTCACACAAGCACTTAAAGTGGGACACAATCAGATCTAGGACTGGAGTTTGAGCCTAAAGTAACCAGACCTGGTTTATTACAGGTCTCTGAAAGGCATTTGAGGTTAAGTGAATGCTGCTGCTACTATGGACAAAGAACCTCTGTTGGTTTGAGGCTGTATTATAATGATTACTAGAATCAGAGTTAGTGTAATATTCTCAGAGAGTAAGCAGTGAGAAGATGGTTGTGTTGATGAATGACAGTGAGACCCATAGGTACAAGAAATGCACATTACCAAAGGTGACTTTACAAATGGATGTGGTTTGTTGAGACACACTAGTGTCTCAGGCAGAGGTGAGGGAATTGAATGAGCATGAAGTGAATTAAATATCATGGTAAATTTTATTGGACTGGTAGAGCTCAGATAAAAACTGTCCCAAGGGATGCAGAGCCAGGAGTCAAGGGAATTGATAGAGCTGTCAGAGCAAGGGCTTTGCCAGGCAGTGATAGCCATGTTCAGCCCAGGGTCCAGACCAGACAAACTCATGGCAGTGAGGCAGGGGCAAGGCTAATATGGGAAGTCAATTTGCTGGTCAGGGTTCTGACCTCATCTGATGGGGGTAGTGAGGGTCAGACATAGCACTGTGGTTGCTGGGCAGGACCCAAATCATGCTGGAAAGTCCTTTGTGGGTAGGGGTATCAATCAGCAGGGTCCATGGACAGTCCAGTGGCATGGCCTTGGCTGAGCTGGAGACTGGAATTTCTGTGAATTCATTGTGTAGGGCCTGCAGCCCTCTTGGACTGAAATGGGGATCCTGGGCCAGGGTGATGGGCTGGGCCAATGGCCCCAGGATCAGCTGGTCAGAGCCTTTAAGAACTGTTAGTGTGCTTAAGGTCCTGGCAGCAAATGATGAGTAGTGACAAGAGCCTCTGAACTACCTTTTGAGTTCAGAATCGGGGTTGAGGCTAAAGGCATAGATTTATGAGATAGCTTTAAACTGTGTCAGATAAACCCCCCAGAATCAGGATGTGGGCTGACAACAGCAGCATGGTGGTTAGGTCTATGAAAGGTTTCACTCAAGTACAGTTAAGGCTAAGTACCACTCAGGTAATAAATAAATATAGTAAAAAGCACAGTTTATTTCTAGATCAGTATAGGCTAGGATAAAGGCTGTAAATTAATTTAGCTGCTTGATGAGTTGCACTGCAATGCCAAAAAAAAAAAAAAAAGATAGATTTCTTGAGTTTTTTACTTCTGGGCATGAACAGGAATAAGTTGCAGATTGACCTAAAATAAGGATGAAGGGTTTACCTAACCTTCTTCCTTCAGAAAAATAGATGGAGTTTTGTGTATGTGCCCATGGTCAATTTAGCATGGGCAAATACTGAATGTGGATCCCCCTTCCAAAGAGGTTTTCACTGTAACTGACATTATTGAACATTGGATATTACTAATACTGTGTTTGAAACTGAGACAAAAGTGTCAGCTTTAGCAAATCTGCTGAACTAGATGGAAAATTATCCAGTCTTTTAGAGGACTTTTCTGAAGCCACCCCTTTAGGCACACGATCACAGTAAGGCCAGCTGGATACAGGACCATGGATCTTGGCCTCGAGGGTCAATCAGCTGGTATCATTTTGAACACCCTCAGGGACAAGCAGCAGAGTCTGCACTTGTACTGTGCCAGTGGGGTAGCTGAAAGTAGCACATAGGATGACACATTGCATAGACAGTGAAGAGTCTATATAATGATGAGTCTGATGCAGTAATAGCCAAGGCAGAAGAGGATAAATGGTGCCTTCCTTTTGGCTCTCCCAGATGTCTTTCTCTAGGTTCAGTCCCATATTGTAGTGGGAGAAAGAATACCAACAATGGTAATTTTGGATGTATATTGAATGAAACTTTCATTTATTGTAAATGGACTAAATTTGACTTAAAAACACAGCATAACTCTTTTCAGCTTTCACCAAAGACACTGGTGAAGTATCTTTTTTCCTGCAGTGGAGCCTATCAGTTCTCATTTGACTGACTTCCCCTGCTTAAATTTCTATTTGCACATATTTTTCACACACTTTCTTGACATGTAACCTTGCATTGTTTAATTTGGGACTGAAGATCAGAGCTGGATATTGCCAGGCACTGAACAGTGGACACTAGGAATAGCTTTATTTTAAGTGTCTTCTGTTTGCATTGTAAATATTTAGTTCATTTTGCTGAATACTTTAATTTATTTGGAATGTACATCTACACATTAACATGTCATACTAAAGTATTCTCCAGCATGCTAGAATAAGGGCATGCAGTAATGGTACCACTATTGAAAAAGGAAAGATGGAAAAAGAGTTTATTTACAGTCCTGATTTTTGGCAGTCTTCTATTGCAGAGAAAATAATTATAGGAATCTGATCAAACCTTTTGAAAGCTGGTGGGAATTTTCCTATAAACTTATTTGGCATTGATTATATTATGAATGAAATTTATGATGGAATGATGTAATATTAATTTTCTGCTGTGAACTGCAGAAGTAGTAGAGGTGAAGCAGATCTTTTGAGAAAGTTATGACATAAAGTTAGCACTATTGGTTTTTACCAAGTAGTCTAATCACTGTACTCTCCCCAGATACAAAAGCAGCAGGTTTGTCCTCTGCTCCTCTGAGCAATATCTGACAGCAACTAAAGATGCAAAAAATAAATACAAATTTTTTTTTTAAATTTATTAGAGTTAACTGGAAGATATTAATTAGCCAAGTGTGGAGTCAAGTTCCATCCCCAGTCTAATTCCAAGACTATTTCATGCACAAAGGATGGACAACTTGAGGGCTGTTCAAGTTTTATCATCTTCAGATCCCCAGGCAGCACAGACAAACTATTTAACAAATTTGTGCTGATCCTTTATGAAAATCCAGCTATTTACAAAATATTTTGTTTGTGATTCCTGGACTCTGTTTCTGTTGAATGGCCTTCAAGAAGAGAAGAACTGAGACAAAGGTTAAACATCAGGCTGCAGCCGAAAGATGATTTTAAAAAATCTTTCCTAAAAGCAACATAGTGCTGCTTGTGTCTGGTTTTCCCCTTTGCCAGCTACCAGAGTCAGACACTTCTTCACAAAGGCTTCTGAAACAGCAAGGCCTGTTCCCCTCCAGCCCCCTCCTCTAGCAAGCTTTTTGTGCAGACACCCAGCCGTTCACTCAGGCAGCTGCTGCTGCTGCCAGGCAGCGCGGACTGAAACCCCAGGCAGCCACGAGCTGGGGTAGCCAGCAGCAAGGGCAGGTGGCCAGCTGTGACTGCTGCAGCACTTACACCTCCAGAGTGGGTCACAAACGTGGTCAAAAGTGAGAGGGTTAGGCTGGGATTAGTCAGGAGCACACACCAACTGCAATGCAGGACAGGTCAAGAACATGAGCTTTTACGCCAAGATGGATAACTGAGAGGGAGGAAGGGAGAATTTTTCTGAAGTGGAGGAGTTTGGTGGGTTTTTATTTTCAGAGGCACTTAGCTACAGCCAGAGAAAATCTACTCTTCTCAAACATGTGCAGACACTGCATCAACAGCAGGTTAATTCAGTCATGTAATTTATATTTTAAAACCCCAATCTGAGTGATATGAATGTTCAAATAAGTAAATATAATCTACTCAGCAAAGTCTCTTCACTTTCTCCCAAATTAAGCATTTCTTACATTTGATTTTTCAGTGTGAGTTCTACAGATTGTTAAATCAAGACATCAAAACATTATGAAATTTACATATAATTAATAAATACAGTTTTCCAGTCAGAAATCCCCTGCAGAAACCTCTGGTTTATGACTTGTTGTTCTCCCCGAAGAACTTTGTGTTTAAGAAATGCCAGTGGCTGTTTTCCTAAAAAAAAATACAATGAGGTAATTAAAAAAATGAAAAATAATAAAATTAACTATTTTTGTTTGTGTTTTGCTGATGATTCAAAAACTCCATCAATATGCTTATAAAAAAAAAGAAACAGCTTTCAGGGTATTTTCTTGCTTTCAAT
This sequence comes from Urocynchramus pylzowi, assembly GCA_013397555.1. Taxonomy (NCBI): domain Eukaryota; kingdom Metazoa; phylum Chordata; class Aves; order Passeriformes; family Fringillidae; genus Urocynchramus; species Urocynchramus pylzowi. The sequence continues at coordinate 179,042 of VZRH01002024.1, forward strand.
TTTACTTGGAAGAATTATCACTATACTTACCTCTAATACAGCATGGAAGCCATTCCTGTGATAACACTTGGAGCAATCATTTTTATCCTCCCATAAACTGGATTTCATAGGCAACCTGTAAATGCAGTATGACACTGTGGGATTCACAGATACTAAGGATGTGGATATAGGTTTAGAGGACAGTAGCTGTGGAGTGCTTCAGTGTACCCTGCTCTTTTCACTAGATATATATTTCTATCCAACCTTGGGCAGGATAATTTTATTCTCCCTGGATATTAAGAGTCATATTTTAGGCTGTGTTCTGTGTCTGTGAGGGAGGGATCAAGGACTTACATTATTACATTTATATGCAGATTATTCCACCTTGACTCAGATAGAGTGAAATTAAATTAAAAGCTGCTTACCTGCTAGCTCCTTCCTGACAGCAAGTAGCAAGGAAGAACAGAAGTGGTATTTTCTTCAAGTTCTACCTTGCTACTTGCCTGTCATATGCAGTTTTATGATTTGCTGTGGTAGAGAAGCCACAAACCATCGGCATAATGGGAATAAGGAGGGAGTTTTGATCCAGGCCCTTAACTCTAAGTCAAATGTCTGTGAAACAGTAGGCTTGCCTGGGGCTATGGGGCAGATTGCCCGACTCTGGCCTCTGGTATGTGCTAGGAAGATCTATACATGTAATGACAGCACCCCGGGCAGTGCTGAGTCTCACAGAACCCCTGAGGTTCTCTGGCACCCATCCACTGAGACACAACATCATCTGCTTGACTTCTTGTTTGCTCCCAGGATGTTGCTCATCCATGGAAGAGGGAGATAATAAACTCCTCTGACTACTGAGGCTGGGACTCCTAGGTATTCCCTAGGTGAGTGGAAATAGTGGAAACCTAGAAGGCTTTAACTTCCATTTTCACATGAAGCAGTCCCCAAAATGTCTGGCAGGTGGTAAATCCAAGATTTCAAGGACTAGTGAAAGATTTAAGAAATTAAATATTTTTCCCTCTGACTTCCTCAGGTGAATAGGGATTTGCACCCTTCATTACAAGATGCAGGGACAGAGATCAGTGGTAGATTCTGCTGTACAGACTTAAAGAGTAAAAATAACTTGGTGGGTACCAACACAGAAAAAGTCTGAAAACTGTACTGCTTATGAGAGGGACAAAAGAGAAAATAATTTAAAATATATATGAACATTCAGAAAGACACACACTGCAGGTAGAAATATCTTTAGATAGCATGTTTTCAAATTTTGTGTCTTCTGAGACTGCTTTTGTTACAAGCATCTTCATGAAAATTAAAACACATTTGTTGCCCATTCACACCTTTGCTCTTCATTCCAGATGAAGTCCTCTGTGATTTAGGTGTGAAATATCTCAAGGGTTTGCACAGAAGCCAGGGAATGCAAAAATTAGTATAGTCATAGTGATGCAATCCTGACCCTCTGCAAAGTGTTAATATCATCCCAGAACAAATTCAGATGAAGCATTTTAATTCAGTGACTTCCATTTCTGTGGTCACAAACCACCAGTTCTTCAAAAGCATCTTTTTTACTGTTATTATGTTACTATAAACCACTTTGCATGCATAAAGAATTCCCTCAGTCATGTCCACTCAGTTTGGTATTTACCTGCTTGGAGTGGAAAATGTGAAAACACTGTCCACATGATAGATTTGGTTCTTTTGTAGTCTAACTCGTCTTCCCATAGAATACATGGTTTTCGGTGAGTTTAGCAAAACTTACTGAGACAATTTTTATTCATTCTTAATAAGCATTTCTATTTCAATCCACTGTTTGCCTAATCTCTCTGCTGTATACTGTGCCATGGCAGAGCTGTTATTTTAGATAAGAAGTGCTTGGCATAAGCAAGCAGAGTAGTATCAACAGTAATTACAGGTACCCAGGCACCCCAGCAGCATTCATCCAAGTGCCAAATATCTGTGGTTACCTTTCAGGTACCCACAGCCCCTGTCTTGCCTGACATCACTTCAGCCAGCCAGTCACTGCCTGACAATTTCCCAGTAGTTCAGACTGTTGCAATAAAGCAGATGGGACTCAGTTTCTTCTTGCAGAAAAATCCCCTTCTTTATTCACAAAGCTCCTATTTATAGGAAATATCAGAAGGCACTGTGTTAGACCTAACTGGCTAAACAATACACTGACACTCAGTTTGTTGGTTGGTATGGCCAGGGTGTACATCTGTCAAATCTCTCAATATTTGGTTAGTTTACATATTTTGTTCACTGATTCCCATGGAATTGATTTCTTGTTTATTACAGGTACAAATGGTTTTCTTGCCAGAATAGCCTGTTGTTGTATTAACTGCTTTCATTCTTATGATTTTTCTCACAGAAGTTAGATGCACTTAGAAGAAGTAACAGCCCAGCTGGTAATTTAGCAGAGCAAGGCCTGATTTATAAGGCCTTTCTTTTATAATATCTCTACTTGTGTGCAACATCAGACTGTAGGAACCTGACTAAATTTGGGCTGTCCTGTGGTCAAGAATTTAACTGGATCATTTTTGTGAGTCCCTTCCAATATGCTGTGGATTCTTTAAAAGCAGGTTGGTCTCAAATGTATGGACTTGAGGTGAGAGATGCTATGCTTAAACAAGTATATATTATTAATTAAGCAATGATAGAGCCTTGTGCAATGCATACCATTAGAGAAACATACAGGAAGGGTAATGCAAGGAGGGGCAGGCTCATTGTTCTTACCACTTTATTCAGAGGCAGAATTTTCATGACACACCTCCCCAAGAAATCTTTGCCATGTGGTTCAGATTATATTGCAGCATTTGGCTTGAAATGACCCATACCACTCTGTTGCTGTGTGAACAGAGTTATGATATGTTTTATCTGATTCAGTGCAAAAGTTGTGAGAAGAAAACCATGACAAACACTGAATCTTTTCCTGGCATTTCTTTGCAAGGCGTGGTATCATGCACAACAACAAAGACCAAATATCAGTTTCAGAAGAGCAGTGGCTTAAAAGGAGAAGTCTCTGTCAGTATTTGCAATTGAGACTGAGTGAAATCTTTTCTCCTCCTGAAAGATTGCAAGCTTTTGTCTTGAAACATACTTTAGTAGAATGTCAACCTTTACTTGAACCACAGTGCCTTACCATTTGTTCTCTTTTTCTCTCATCCAGTGCAAAGTCACCCAGCTAGGATTCATTACAACATTTTCACATGAGATGATACTGTATTACAAAAAATGTGTATTCTGTGTATCCTAGTTGTCAGCCTGAATACCTGTATTAACCAGTACTAGAGAAGTGGCATTCATAGCATTCACTGGGGACTTGATTCCCTGATAAAGGTAGTTTTAATGTCTTCTGCAATTTTGTATGTGGAACTAGAGTACTGCACACAGTTCTGGAGTCCCCAGCAGAGGAAGGACATTGACCTGCTGGAGCGAGGCCAGGGGAGGCCACCAAGATGATCAGAGGGATGGAGCACATCTCCCATAAGGAAAGACTGAGAGGACTGGGATTGTTCAGCCTGGAGAAGAAAAGGCTTTGGGGTGGCCTAACTGCAGCTGTCCAGTACCTGATGGAGCCTACAGGAAAATGGAGAGAGACTCTTTACAAGGGCGTGTCGGAACAGGATGAGGGGAAATGGCTTCAAACTGAAGACAACAGGTTTAGATTTGATATTAGGAATACATTTTTTAGTGTGAGTGTAGTGAGGCACTGAAATATATTAAGTATTTGTGGATGCCCAATCCTGGAAGTGTTCAAGGTCAGGCTAGATGGGGTTCTGGGCTTCCTGGTCTAGGTGAAGCTGTCCCTGCCCACAGCAGGTTGGCTGGAAATAGATCATCTTTAAGGTCCCTTCCAATCCAAGTGATTATATGATTCTTGCCACTTTGCAGCTTGTTACTGCTGTTACTGCTGTATACTGTTTGGTACTACAGTGTCTTGTTTCTATTTGACATTTCTAAAATCTGAATTTAATCAGTACAATAATTAATTGCTGTTCAAAATGCTTGTGTTTCTGTGGGGTTATCTGAACTGATAGCATGCAGATTGGTTTCTGCATTTACACATAGCATTCTAAAGGTTGCCAGGGAAATCTGGAGCACTCTTTTAGAAAGAAGAGAATCTAAATTAATCGTGCCAATCATAAATTCTAATTAGTTTTGCAAGTGGTCAGTTACATAATTTTGCTAACATAATAGAGCCTTTAACATTTACTATTATGTTCCTAGCATTTACTTTAGGTAAAAAGAACAGAACAAGTGTCCTCCAAAATGGCACACTTGGAGGACTACAGTAGCTCAAGTGTGGTAATCAGAAGAGCATCTGTTTTATGGAGTATTTATTGTAAGTCATAATTGTGAGTACAATGTTGCCATGGATGATCTTATTACTGATTCATAAAACTGACCTTTAAAAATTAAAAGAACAAAACAGCTCCATTTTAGGGCAGTAGTTGGGATTATATGAAAGTGGATAAAAGTGGTCAGGCTTTTGCCTTGGACCTGGATGATATTTATATGCCAGTGTCAAAACTGTGATCCTGAACCCCCTGTGATCGGCTGAAAGGTCAAAGGGCTCTTCCCTCCTTTCTTGTAATCCCTACCTGCTGCTGTGCCTGCAGCAGGCTGCCCCTGGCTAGGGAAAGATGGAAAGCAAGTAAGGAAATTTGTGGGTTGAGACAGGCACAGTTTAGTAAGTGAAGGAAAGAAAAAGAAAAAAAAAACCTGAAACAAAACAGGGGGTGTGAAGGCAATCACTGAGCAGTGGCTGTCTTCCAAAAAGAATAAAAACCCTTCACTTGGGATTTTTTTGCTGAGTACATGCTGTGCAATGTGGGATATCCCTGGGGTTAGTTGGGGTTAGCTGGGGTCAGCTGTGGCAGCTTTGTCCACTTCCTTGGTTTGCCCATCCCCACCTACTCACTGGGAGGGCAGAACAAGAAAAAGAGAAAGCCTTGGTGCTGCAAGCACTGCTAACAACAGCCAAAACAGTCTGTTGTCAACACTGCTCTGGTCACAGATCCACAGTACAGCACCCAACAGACTGCTCTCAGGACAATTAACTCCCTCCCAGCCAGAGCCTTTACAGCAAAAACATCTGACATACCTAGGGAGGTAACTGTGCCTCTCCAAAACTCTCATTGTCCTTCTCCATGTAGTTACAGCTCTCAGGAACAGGAATATTTGGGCTCACCTTTTGGGTGATCCAAGCCCTCTTTGTGGATAGCACCCACAGGATGAGGACTGCAGGGTATTGTGGTGAGAAGCCTTCATCACCTGCCCAGGCATTGTGCAGAAAATCTCCCTTCCTTCGTCAGCACATAAGCAAATAAGGGAAGATCCAAGGGGTGCAAGTGCCCAGCTGGGGCACAGGAGCCCACACTGGGTTCCTGCACCTCTTTTCTTTTCAGTGGAGAACAATTATCTAAGCAAGACACAGTAATGGTCACAGTACAAAGTACAAAGCTACATACCTTCTCTGAATATTAGATTATTTCGTACAAAAGATGGTGGATAGCTATCCCTCACTTTTCACCAGAGGAAAGTCTCTTCCCAGTGCTTCCAGCTGTGTACTGCAAGCACTGGCTGCACCTCCTCTGCAGTCTGAGCAGCCACCAAGACTCATTCCAGGCTCTTTGCTAGCTCGAGGCAGCTCCCTGTTCAGCAAGCTTGAGATTTCAGCCCCTGCTTTGAGGTGTCTAAACTCACAGGCACCAGCCAAAGAAGTTCAATCCAAGAGCTGAAAAAGACCTACAGGCCTCTTGAGCAGCATCTCAGGCCAGACCAGGCACCCAAAACAGAAAGGCACACCTGTGTTCAGCCAACTTTGAAATCCAAGCTTATCTTCAAGAGTGACCTAGCCCAATCAAGCCAGGTTCATAATCTCTTACTTGCGATATCATTTTCAAAAGTGAACTCTCTTCTATGCACTTCCTTAGAAGTTCTTGACTACGTTAACTGTTGTTAGATATAAACTATTTCAAAGTCACTCCTTCCCTCCTGACTGCAGTTTTGCTTAATCTGGTCCACAGCAGAGGTGGCTAAACCTCCTCCCAACCCAAACCCTGCTATTAAATAAAAGCCTCTACAGACATAGATGCGACCAGAAGACAAATGAACAGTACAATGCACTTTCAAACCAGCATGTAACTGAAGGATCTTGTGATTGCCAAGTGCCCCAAAGTCCAATCACACTGACATGTGTGGTGCACATATTACCCTTGGTAGCTGTTTCAGGAAACAGGATGTTTTCTGAATGAGAGCATCCCTTAATAGTCACCCTGGCAACAGTTTATTTAGAAAATAGCTTTAAGCCATGGATTGATATAATCAGAGTGCTAAATAGTATGATCCTTTTTTTGAATTAAGTAGCCCATAAAATATAATATTGACTTCTTTCAATAGTAGTAATTGAAATGCAAATATGAAATACAAATGTGGTTTTCTCTCTCCACAGACCTGAGAGGTGCCTGTTTTTCAAACTGGGGACTGACCCCCTTTAGATGTCTACAGTCAGCACAAAGATGCATACTCCATGTTCTATTCCTTTCCTTCTAGAAAAACTCCTTTTACCTTCAGCTTGTTGGTTTATCTCCATTTTTCAGTTGCATCCACCTATTTTCCCTTGGTTTATGCATCCTTTGGACAGGAACTAATTTTACAATTGTGACTCATTTGTCACAGGAGGACTGTTCTATGATAGGAGCTCTCAAATATATCTGCAAAACCAAATAAATATGCAAATTAATGTAAAAATAAGTAACAATAAAACCAAATAACCAAAATGATGTTTAAGCAATTCTGGATATTTTGGGCCAGTTTAGGCGATTTACAGACTGTCATGAAGAAGGATTTTACAAGAATACAGCAGAGCCTTTGCAATGTAGCAACTGATTGAACAAAACATCAGGCAATATTTCAGTGTTACAAGCGAAGTATTGCAGTCAGAAGAGAGCTAGTAAATATGATCACTACTTTTCTTCTTGTTTCACTGTTGAAACCAAAGAAAAGAGAGACAATCAAAATAAGAGGAAATGGACTTTTGTCTCTTTTAATCATCTGTACTTAGCCAACTTTTATTCCTAACAAGTAAAATTTACTCTGGTAACAATCCCCTTAAATGCTGTGAAATAAATAAACTTTCAAATGGAGTGTCTTAAAATTTACCTAATAATGTCATGGCTCTTGGAAATTATAAGATCTTAGAAACAGACACTTTTATACAACCAATTCATCATAAATTAATCATAACATTGCAACAGAACAATCAAGATTAATTCAGTTGACTTTAATGTAAATGTAATTTCTATTTCTGTAGGTGCTCCATTACACTTGGTCTGCATTTATATGAGTCAGTCATCACCTAAAATGAAGTCTATCCTCACTTTTTCTCCCCAGTATATCTTCTGGCCATACATAATGTAACATGTATCTAGAGAAGAATGGGTATTGCTGCTCTGTCTGTGCCACTAGTCTGCAATATCACAAACACACGATTTAGGATTTTGTATCTGGTCAGTCTGGTATGAGTATCATAAATGGAAAAACTTATAGAACATACCTAGCTAAATGAAATTCTACATTTTGCTTCAGAATAAAGAGGTGAAAGTGTCCTAAATTGTATTAGGGAAAATCCCACATTTTTGCACGAGGAAACAATGTTGTTGTAGTGTTGAACAGAGAATGAGGAAAATTCTGTGAAGGAAAGATGCTTTGGCCCTATAATTTAAAAAAAAATAGCATACCAATATTTTAAAGCAAAAATGGTGAAAAATACTTCTTTTTAAGCAAGGTCAGGATTTTATTAACATAGAACATTCAGAAGGTCCTAAATGTCCTCATGGCCTCGGCCATGATAAGTTTCTGATAAATCCTGAGCCATTAATGTTACTTGTTACCAGTAACGTGTATGTAGTTCTGATGGACTGCCAGAGATACCAGTGAAACCTTGGTGCTGCATCTCACATGGAGACAAAAACTACCAAACAGACTAAAGCAGTCTGCTGCTGCAGGCAAAGGTCACTCTGCAGGTGCTTGTTGGGAAATTTGCCACAAGAAGGGGCAGGGAGGAATGAAGGAAATTCAAACACACAAAAATTATGTTCATTGTATGTATAATACTCATGCAACAGCCTTTTGCATTTGTAATACAGACTGCCTTGGGGGAGCTGGAGGAAGAGTTTTGCAAGGAATGAAACTGTTCTTTTAAAAGACAAAAAATTATACATGAATGATAAAGAGCATTGAGATGACAGAAATCAGTTACCTGTTCATATTCCACATGCTCCAGAGACATATTACTGCAGTACAGATTTAACCACTTATCCAAAATTCTCTATAGCTATAGCAACTGCTCAAGCATACCTTTCCTGCTAAATCCACAGCTGAAAATAAACATATCTTGTCTTTCTTCTAAAATTTGCATCTTTGCATTTATGCCCTTTAGTATTTCCATAATAAACTGTCTAACATGACAATTACAAAAAATCATTAGCAATGTGTGCATTTAAATATTGATTAACATGGGGGGGGGGGGGTTTTGGTTGGTTGGTTGGTTGGTTGTTTCAAATAGGTTTTGGAGCATGTTTGTAAAGAAAAACTGAAAGCTGATTTGACAACAATGATTATAGGATCTATAAACTTGAATGATTTTGGGTAGGTCCAAAAGGACACGACCGCCTTTTCATTTGTAGGAATTATTTGTGAGATAATCCTAACTCTTTTTGCTGAAAACACTGAAATGTCCAGTAGTCAAAAGGTAAGAGTAGAAATCATCTCAGCTTTTGTTTCAAGGATTTGTAAATCAGTATTATTTCACCTGAGTAAAATGAGGAGTTCTGTTTCTAAGAGAGGCTCAAGGACAATCAGAAGTAGAGAGGCCAAGAGAACTCAGCTCTGTTGTTTTGGTATCTACACCACTGGTGTTTAGCAACCATTTTACCAGCAACAGAGATCTTGGATAGGTGCCCCTGGGTTTTAATTCCTATTCAGTTGAATTCAATAAGTACCCTATTCTAATGTAACCAAAACAGTTACAGGACGCAGGAATTCAGTTCCCAGCTTTTCATTCCCTCAGCAGGAAATCGTTCTTTTTTCCAAATAGCTGAAAACAAACAAACAAAAAAAAATCAGGAAAATATTCAGAGAATGAAAATGTTTGAGGTAGAGAAGGTAATCATTTACATATGTGCATTGAAAAGTTTTGAAAATTAGTTTTTGAGTTCTGCTGGCACTTGCATTTCTTCCCCACTTATTGTTGCTTTCTAACAGTAAACTGTAATTAGTTCTGTCAGAGCCAACAGAAAAACAGTAGACTATCACCCAGCAGATTCAAACAGCAGGAAAACAGCTTTGCCAAAAAATAAGTAAGTAAATAAATTACTTTTTAAATCACTGATAAGTAATACAAATAAAAGTTTTATTATTGATGTGTCCATGCCATTATCACACACTCTACTCTAGTACACTCTTGTGTGGTTTACAGCTTGCTCACTGAACAGGAAAGCACTCAGCTTCACCCTGTGCTCAAAAGCTGCTGCTAATCAAATTTATTTTGTAATTGTAAGAGTGGGGTATTTGAAACTCTGAGATTTGTGGTGGTATTTCCCAAACTTCAGGCAATTCCAAGGGTGGATGCTTAGATATAGATAAAGTGAGTATGCATTAATGCAGTCTTAATGTGATCCCTGGCCAAATCTTCATTGCAAAATAGCTTTTGATGTTGCTTCTGAATACTAAGTACTACTAAGTACTACTACTGCAATGATCCATAAATGTTGCTGGACATGCTGATACAGAGCTACAGTCCAGTGGGTAAAGAGGGTCATGGTGAGAGAACCAACACCAGAATAAGGCTTCTGTGGCTCTTCCACACCCAATATATCTCATATATTCTCCATAGCAGAGGAATAACAGGATGGAAGAATACCACATCAGGTCTAAGGAAAGTGTTATATTTATTTGGCAGAATGGGAAGGAAGCCATGTGGAGTGGCACTGCTGTATGTGGAAAGAATTTTAGCTCCTATCTAAGGAAATTCATCCCTCCAATAATACACTGAATATGTAAAGCACCAAGAAGGCTGTTACAATATTTATGTCTAAAATGAATGTTTGCAAAATGAGTAGAGCTCTCTGCAACAAACTTGAAGCTGTAAGTGAACAAAATTCTACAGTTTGACCCAAGATTGTTGAATTTCCAAATCTGCAAAGTCATTTCTCAAATGCACTTATTATCCTTGCAACTTTTACTCATTAATTTAAACTGGACTCTTTGAGAAGTTTTACAGAACAATGGAAATTTATAAAATTTAATTATGTGGATTTTTTTTCTTTTTTTCTTCATTTAGATCTTGCCCAAACATACATGAAGTAATGAATCCAAATATACATCTGAAAGGTAAAATTCTTTCATTGCTGAAACAGGAAGACCTGTAGCATGTCTATGTAGCCTTATTCAGAGCCAGTAAAAGTCTGTGATAGATCTGAATATTCTAATGTCATAAAAATTAAAATGAATTGGTAGAAAAAATTAAAAGTAATAGATAGCCACTAAGGGGATACCCACTAATGCAGACAACAAAAAGGTGTTTTATTCCACTGTGCCCCAAAAAATGTCTGGCTTCATGGTGGTATACACTGCAAAAAGCCAGGAATAAGTTATTCTCTTGATGCAGACTGAAAACATTAGCTTGGCTGATGGCTTCTAGAAAGCAACTGAGGGAACTTTCTTTTTCCCTCTGCTGCTGCCTTTGAAGGTCTCTCCTCTTTTTGCTGTTTGCTGTTCCAAAACAACAAGACAACAACATAGGATCTCTAAATCTGTTTCTATGACAGATTATGGTCAGTAGGAAGCATGTGTTTAAACTACATTAATTTCAAAAGTAAATCACTGCATTTACTTAAATTCCTTGTAAATGACACTGCAGTTCACAACTGTAGCTGAGCTGAGACATTTAATGCAAAGCATATAAAATTATCTAACTAAGAAGTGGCACAACTAGCCAGATAAATTTCTTTGACATACCATATGTTTGTAGTGTTATGTGAAGTTTGCTTAAATGCATTCAATATCTATATAATATAGAAGATTTAGATTTAGGGCTGGAAAAAGCAGTTCTTTTGGGATGGGAAAAATAAAACCCAGCAATCTGTCATCTAACTGCAAATCTTTTACTGTTGTGGATAGCTGGCCTTAGCCCAAATGCCCACCATAACTAGTATTTATTCACATGCCTTTTTCACGTCCCTGAAGTGAAACCTGCCTAATCTTTTACTTGGTACTCTAATTAAACTTATATTATTCAGGAAGCTTGTTTATCTAGCTCCTCTCTATGCTTAAGGAAGATGCCTGTATACCTGAACAGGACAAGGCTTTGCATCATAATTTTGGGCAAGGCAGTAAAAAAAAGTGACTCTGAAAATGTCTACACAGCTTTTCCTTGCAGCATTTCCAGCTTCAGGGTTTTTTCTACTGAAGTGTTTAGGACACACCCTGTCAGGATCACAGAGTTTATTAAATCACAACCCACAATTCTTTATCACCTTCTGCCACTGGCTGAAACACCATAGTGACTAAAAAAACCACTGTGCATTCATAGATTCAGAGAAGCCAATAGGAACAGATTTGCCTTCTGCTTTCCCACTTAAAGGGCTATGTTTTTGATGTTGGATTTTTGTGTACAAATTCCTAACCTGTCACCCTTTTAAACAAAACTTTTTTAGGTCACCGTGAAAAGTCAAGGTTGCCACAAAATGCACACACTGTTTTATTCCATTGCAAATTAAAGAGAAGATATTTTTTTCCATTTTGTCCTTTGACATCAGGCATTCTTTGTCAACTGGCAGAAACACACCCACTTGTATGCCACAGAAATATAACACCTTACTATTATCATAAGTGATAGTCTCTATTTATCCATTTCACAGGCAGTGCAGCTAAGCAATGAAAAATTTCCAGACTGAATAAAACATGATGACTGCCTATAGCTTGAGGAGACTCTAGGCTGTGCCAACTTTAAATCTTTAGCTTGCAGTGAAAAAAATTATGCCAGAAGGTCCAGCTGATTGCAGCTACCACCTTCATTATGAAAATTATATTCTTAAATAACAGGAAGAGTGGTTTCTCACTGGTTTACACTTCTCAGCTAGCATAGAGCAAATATTTGGGCAGTTATCTTATGTAGAGGGCAGACCCATGGAAAAGCAGCACCAGTGCTGCTCCCTTCTCTGGTCCAGTGCAAAGGAGACCTAAGAAGAAAGAAGGCAGATGGAATTCATCCCAATTCTGGTGATTCATGCATAACAGAAGAGATGATAAACCGACCTGGACATCAAATTGTAAACTGATATTGGATAGCAATACATCACCCCAAAGGCTTGTGTCAAACAGTCCCTTTTCAGCATTAAGCCATGAAATGCATGGGCAATAGTGTTGATGTTTACCACTGTTACTCATTTTTTATTGTTGAGGATAAATCAACCACACTCTTTTTAGGAGCAGAAGTACAGAGGCTACAAATTAAGACACTGCCTTTTTTATTATTATCCTGGTACCACCTTTAACTGGGCTTACTTCTGATTAGCACCAGTATAACTGAACAGAAAATCAGACAAGTAGCTTGCATGAATAAGTTTCTTTCCCTGTTACCCAGGAATGATCCTCTGAGCAGAGATTGAAGTACTACATCTATTGAATAAATGAACATCCAATGCCATCTGCTGGGGTATACAAAAATATGCAATACCAGTCTCATGGTGAGAGTGACAAATGCAAAGAGGGTGTTTAGGCAGAAACTTGCTTCTTCCAAAACATAGCTGTAAGGGAGGGTTGTGGGGTGCATGGCATGTCCTTCAGCCATGGGGTACAACCCCTGACCAAGAAGTAGTTCTGGTTTTAACTCTCTCCTTAGCATAAAAGTATTTCAGTGCACAATTATCCCTTTTTTTCCTAAGTGTTACAACATGCTGTAATTATTTGTTATTGGTTGGTCTTGATAGAAGGACTTTCATGCTCTGCTTTTGAAATCAGGCCATTATGTAGACAGAGATGCAAGATCTGTGAGGTCACAGGCAGCCTAAGAACGGATTGAAACAGTCCAGAACAAGAGCACATACTGAGCAAGGTCATACCATGGCTGTTTTGCATTAAAGAGTCACTGGGTTAAATGTGCAAATCAGGTTAAATGCAGAAGTTGGGAGTCTCTGTTCACAAGCTCTTTGGCCCTGTAGCTCATGCTCTCCTGGCTATACCATGAGACAGTTTCATGGGCAGACAAATGCCACCAAGAACAGTTTATAGCCTGATAGCTGGAGCGTTCTCAGATTTGGGAATTTCTTCTGCCACGAAGAGAACAAAACACATTTCTATTCACAGAGGGATTTCCAGACCAGGAGTCCCACAGATCTCAAAGTTCTGCACCAAGAAGCAAAACTCAGGAGAGAGACAGGAGTTCAAGCACATCCTTCTTTGGGTGTTTTTGGTGGGCGGGCTTAGACATGCTCATGATTGTGAATCCTATTTCCACACAGCTACTTCCTCATGCTTTGTATAGGTCCACAAACTCCTGGGTGGACCTGCTTCATGTCCTTTTTTCCATATCTCTAAAATACTGTAAATAAATACTCTAAAATCTGCAGTTGGCAGAGTTATATTCTTTTATATAAGTTACTACCTACTGTATAATTTACAATAGAATGGGACCTGCTGACAGCTTTTCTCCATTTCATACAGAAAAGAGAACTATTCCTGCTAACACCTATCATTCTGTAAGTACCATATGTTCTTCCTAAAATTTTACTGTTTTTCACTTCCTGATGTATGTTAATGTCATCTCTGCTATAATACTAACAAAAAATGCTATCATCACTGGTTTTTAATGCAAAATAAGGCATGAGAATTGTGAAATATAGATGAGAACTTTTACTTTTTTCTAGTGAGTTCTAGACTGGAGAAGAAACTCACTCGCCAAGTCTCCATTTATGGGCTGAATCTAAAATACACCTTTATCATAAGAGCAGGTAAAAATAACACATGTCAAGCTGAACAAGGATGTAAGTCATAAATCTCAAGTTTAAATATGAAGGCAATACAAATGGAAGCTGAAAAGCAAATAGAGCACATTTCAATGTCTTTCCATTTGTATTTGAAATCTGGGTTTGAATTTCAATTAAGGCATATAAGAAAAGAGTGTAAATACCTTTTAAATCACAAAAAGAAGAAAATAAAGCACAGGTCTATGTTTTAATAAGCAAGTTGGACAAATAAAGGATGACTTAAGGAATTTGATGCAATCAATACTTTGCTTCAGATTTCACAGAATGATTAATAACAGTCAGATGCTATATGGGATTAATACCAAATAGAAGGCAAAAACAGCACAGAGCAGAATGGGGAAAGAATGGTCAGGAAATTATTTACTTATGCTAAGATACTTAAAGAATTACTTAAGAAATTTCTGAGAAATTAATTTATTCTCTTTGGCAATTCTCCAGAGTCCTGAGTTTCTAAAATTATGGAAAAGAACAGTGGTAACTGCAATTTCTTCCAAGAAAGAAAGCAAATCCTGAGGAGTTATTTGGTACCTGGAGAGATTATTAAACAAAGTCAATCTGAAAGCATCTTTTGCAAATAATAACTCTGATTATGTAAAGAATTGTTAATGTGACATGAAGAACATCTCATCAATTCCTCAAACTAAAAGTAATTTCCTTTTCAGCAGAAATATGACTACAATAATGAGAAAGAAAACAGTAAATATTATATATATTGCTTTTTATTAGGCCTCTGATATTTTCCAGAAGACAGTCTCACAAGTACATGCCTGATCTAGATGAAAATTATTTTATCTAGATGAAAATGCTTGCACAACTGATTGAAAAAACAGCCACTCTCAGCCTAGCTGACAATATTGCTGTTGAACTGGAAAGAGTGGTGCAGAGAAGAGCCTGAAAACCCAGGTACTGTGCAGGGTCTGTCTAGGGTGTGGTGACTTTTTTATGTACTGCCATAAAGACAAACCTCACCCTGCAAGGTACTGTAAAGAACACCTCTTGGAGGTCTGCCTCATGTAACAAAGATGTGTACAACCTGGAGTGTGCTCACAGGAAAGTAACACTGTGGATATGAGAGTCAAAGCCTTTTAAGTTGGCTGACAATCCAGGAAAGAATTAAAGTTTATTTGCTTAGTGATAAGAATAAAAAAAAAAAAAGTAATTATAGGCATTAGCATAATAAAGTGGATAGTAATCAATTTATTTAGTGTCCTTGGAGAGTAAAACAAATTGGCTTCAATTCTAGCACTCAAGAGAAAAAGCATGAACTGAAAGGGCAGTTAAATGGTAGAAGATAAGTCAGGAAGCTATTGACTCCCCATTAGTAATGAGAATAAAACAAACATCAGGGAATAAATTTGAGAATAAAATAAATTTGAGAATAGAAGAAACATCAAAGAAGACCCAAGTGCATGGGTGCACTACACTGTTGGTAACAAAACATGACTTCTAGAGGCATGGGGTACCCTCAGTCGAGTTTCCTCAGCAGCAGTATTGGCTCTGGGCTGAAGGAAACCAGCAGTTATGTTTCAGTGAGCAAACAGTGAAGATGAAGGGTGGAGCAGCACTCCAGAACACAACCTTGAACAAACCTACACAAGTGTAAAGACATCTGAGTTATCCTGAGTCACTCTCAGCACCATACTTCCATGGACTTCACTCTTCAATACACACTCACTATCACAATCACTTGGACTGCACAAATTCCCCAAAACACTGTATGTTTTTATTTTGAAGCGTGACATTTGTGATGAGCTAGTTAATATATTCTTGCAAGTAACATATGTAAACAGTCAGTACAATACAAATACCACATGGATAATATTATAATAAAAGATAGAGTTTCAACTGTCTGCAATGATCATAAATTAAACACTCTCATTATGTTTTCAAGAGCAGAGAGGCGAAATTCAGAGAGACATTTAAACTGTCTCTCAAACGGCTACTTCATGAATTCAAATTAAAAATTTAGGTACTCAAACTACTGCCTCAACTACTTTCCAATCCTTCAGTTTCCATCTGAAAATTTCCCATGCACCAAAGTGTCTGGTTATGGCAATCATATATTTCCACACTGAAATCAGTCTTGAACTTAAATTGATTTGTATTATCTGTATATCTCTTCTATCCAGAGTGAATACTTGACAATGAAGGGCAAGAGTGACTCACAGTTTTCCTCCGAGCTATCCGAGGAGGAAGACAATATGTATGAGACTGTAAGTTCTTCAGTGGTGGAGGCCATTCATTCTTTGAGAATCCTTCCTGCCAAACCTCTACAAGAATCTGAATATGCAGGTAACATTTGCTGTCTGTGGAAACTGAACAAAACCTAGAGTTATAGAGGAATAGTACAGATTTGGAGTTTTCTGACCAGATTTTTTTTTTTTTTTTTTAATTAAATGGTTCAAATGGAAAATAATACTGGTAGGCAGAAACATGGGAAGAGCTTTTTCTGTTTCTTCATATTCAACAGTTACCCTGATTTTCATTAGATTATTAATTAATAATTACACACTGCTTTTTAACGTTAATATTACCTTCATGGATAAATTCTATTACCCCATTCCACATGGAATGTGCAAAAAACTGGCTGATCAAACTCACAGTCATTTCAGAAAATCTCACTGCTATTTAAGCCTAGAAACCTTTAAGATGGAAAACATATTAAAGAACACACTAAACTTTCTTCCAGGTGATAATGTAGTATTCTTTCTAAAGGAGTTCTCTGATGCTTTAAATAGCAGTAACAAGCAATTTCTTTGAGTGCATTTCTCAAGCATTCTTAACTTTGTAAGGTAGCTGCATTAATCACCTTTTGGTTTACTAAAGCTATTCTAAGTCACATTTAATGCCTAAACATACAGAGCCAATTAATATCCCATTTATGGAAGTGAAATGTCATCCTAGCTGTGCATTGCTCCAATCCAATATAAACACTCTAGAGGTTTTAAACAGTTAAAAAAATGGGGGGGAGTCCTAGATGGGAAAGACTGGAAACCATAAACCAGATAACTTGCTCCAGTTCACATCAAAATCAGCAAAGACATTTTCTACTCATTTTTTGTGGGAGTTTGTTTGATGTCTAAACAAATAGATGGCTTTTAAAGTAAGCAAATTCATCAGTGTGTGAAAGGACCACAATCAGTCTGAATAACCAGATATTCTACATTATATTCCAAGACTAATTTGTCCATTTTATTTGGAAACCTGAAATGAATTCCAAATACAGTTTTTATCTTGGTTAGTAGCAAAAACTTTCATTTAGCAGTCAGCATCTTTTGTTGTTTATGTAAGATTGTCCTGAACTAGCCAAAAGACATAGTTTTTGTTTTGTGATTTAAGGTAAAACACAGTAAACAAAAAGCTGGTTTTTGCCTGTGTATTATGCCCAGTAACTATAATGTGGCAAGATACAAGAGCAAATAAAGGACTGAAAATATATTTCAAAAGGGTAAAATTCAATGCTAAAATTTTTGCCATCTTTTCTAGATCAGTATCAGTGCCCTTGAGATATAAAATTAATGACTGAAAAACACATGTTAGCATACAACTTCAGCATTTCTCTTTGATGGCCAGGGGTGCAGGTTTTTTTTAAAGCTAAAGTAAAAATTAAAATAGTACCTAGAGAATAAAACCCCTACAACCCTCGCAAAACCAGAACAACATGACAGCACTGCCAAGAGCAAAGGTTCAAATGAAAAACAAATTCAGTAATCTAACCATGGTTAAGGTCAAATGTCTGCCTTAACTGTTTACCAGCTTATGAAGGCTTTTATTTATAAGCACGGTGATGACATTAACCAAAAAGCCAGGGTCATGCTTATGTTCTCAATACAGCTGCTGAAATGGTTGTTAAGTTCTGAAAAAAAAAAAAAAGAAAGAAAAACCACTATATAAATGATGAGATAAATGATGAGAACTGACCTGAAAAACACGTTTTGAACATTAAAACCTCTCCTTCTTGAAACATCATATTACTGAATTACTCAGGCTTGATTTTTCTTCCTCTTTTGCAGATACACGTTGCTTAAGGCCTTCAGGTACCACTTCCCCAACGAGCAAGAACCCACCTCAGCCCCTTCAACACTCAGCTGTAAGTAAAGATACTAAACCTTACTCACAGGTTTCCCCTTTTCTGTGATATCCCCCAAAGTGCAGTCTATTTAAAGTCCTAGCCACATCACACTCATCTGTACCAGGCAGCCCAAGTTCCTGTGAGCCGTTCCTGTTTCACTTTGCACAGATGCCCTCGCCTCTTGCCTTTGCTCCTTGGCTGCTGGGCTTGTGCTGAGATTGAGAGGCATCCCAGCCAGGAGCAGCACCCTTTCTACTGGCCATAGCTTCAAGAATGATGGCTAACATCACATCTTTCTTTTGGTTTATTAACAGATTTGCACATTTGATCCGGAGGGGAGAGCAGTGCCAAATGTAAGAGGTATAATAAAAAAAAAAAAATCTACCCATTTCTGCAAACAGAAATAGTAATTTCTACTTCCATATTTATCTTTTGTACATAGGCAGAGATTACACATGATAGAATAGACACGGTTTTCAGAACAGCAGCTGCTTTCCAAAACAATCATCCTGCAAATTTTGCAATACTCTTTCAACTATCTAACACTGAAGTAATTACTTACAGAAGGAGATATAATATATCTCAGGAGTTCCCTGCTCCTATAAGGGGAGGAAAAAAAAGCCCTTCAGTTTAAAAATCAAATTTTCCTTTTCACTATATTGTAAGGACATAAGGAGCAGGGAGAAGCCAATGTCTCCTGAACTTTTTCACCAAAAGCCTGCAAGATCCCCTCTGTTCTTTACTTCTAATAACGTAATTCTTTTTCACTCCCTGTCCTTCTCAGGCTTTTTCCATGAATATATTGTAAAACATAATCTAATAACTATTTTTAACTAGTAATACCAACTTTAGCAATTCCCACTAGGGATTTACATCCTAGGGTGACCATTTACAAAGGTTTTCAGACAATGTTCACCTACTCAGAATATGCTTATGGTGTGGTACATCACCTAGCATATTTTTTTCTCTGCTGCTTTACCTTTAACCCTAAATTTGCTTCAAAATCCTTTAATTTTGAGTCAAAAATGTACCTTTAATTTTTGTTCCATTTCTTGTGGTGAGATCAGAGACAGGCAATCTTATTCTTCAAGAACCTAATGAAGTGTCCAAATATAAAATCCTCTGATTGATTCACTCAATCGTAGAATTGTTTTAAAAGTAGGTTTCTATACACTTTTTTTACATTTCATTTACTTTGGATGTAGCAGTGCCTCATGAAGTCAGCTACTGAAGGATTAAATATCTGATTATCTTTGAAAAGAAATGGTATTTTTTATCTTGCCATTTTCAAATCTTTGAACCACAAGATAATATGGTCAAAAAAACTGCAATTGCCAAGCCAAGAAAATGTGACCCCTTTTTGTTTGCTGTAACAGCTGATTGTTAGAAAGTATTATAACTTGATCAGCCAGAAAAATAACTCAAAGAATTCCATGTAAAACAGCATTTACTTTTTTTCCCCCCTTATTTCACACTGTACTGCAAAATGAAGAGAGAAGTAATTCCTACAGATGATGAGAAAGTAAGCACTATATAGGTTGAAAATGAAAGGTTAGATTGATTCTTGTGAGCAAATCCCCATGTAGCCTGGGAAAAAAAGCTGAATTGAGATAAATTCGAGTAAGCCAGCTTCAAAATCTGCAGAAATCAGTAGGCAAGGACAGTTTGCCAGTTCATGTAAAGCTTTGAATACCACCAGGATTTAGCAGGTTGGATTTACATGTCTCCATGTGATGTGTGCTGGTATTAAGATGAACCAAAGCTGATACAGGAACGTAAATTAAACTCTGGTGTTAGAGAATGCAACTGATACATATATTTAGTACTTCTTGAGTGAATAGTGCTTATAGAGAACACTATTATTTTTAGATAACAGCCACACTGTTTTTAAATATATCCTAACATTTTTTTCTCATGCCCAGTGCTATTAAGTGGCCTTGCCACAAGATGGCATAAATAGCACAGATGACTTTTTTCAGCAGTATTTTCTAGAAATGATAAACATTTACGGTATCATTATTTTATTCAGAGCAATTTGTTGTGCTTTATTTGAAGGAGAGCTTGAGATCTGTTGCATGTCCTTTGCATTAGTTAGGATTTCAGCACGGAGAACTCAGGCAAATAATTTCAATATAGCAAAAATAAAGTAAGATTTTTTTTAGTAGAAAGATGTTAATTTAAATAATAAGTCATATTTTGGTATATTTGAAAAAAAATAGAATTATTTCATTGGTTTTCAATATTTTTATAAATTTTTATACAAAAATAAAAACAGACAAAAAATGCATNTGAAAAATATTTAAATTTACAATACCTGAATAAATGTCACCCTCAAATGTTTCCTTCTGAAAGCAAGAGCAGAGTTCTAGAGGTAGAGCCAGGGGAAGGCAAGGAATAGGGTTGGACTGCCCATAATAATAACAACAATACCAGAATAAAGCTGTAACTTCATTTGTGAATTATATGGGTAGCACTTTGCTAAGAATTATTTGTAATTATTCTTAGGAAGAAGAATGAAAATACATGGATACCAGGTAAGCAGAATCTGTCATCAATTCAATTTTTTACTGGTTATTTTGCCATTTAATAGATTTTTAAAAGCAGGCTGCCATTTTGCTAGCACTAGCTAAAGGAAAAGAGAACTCCTATCTGCAGTCCTACATTGCCTCACTTGCATTCACATGAGGATTTCTTTTATTCCTCAGTGATTTTAAAATGCCATGTTACAGAATGATGTTTTGTGCTGTAGAGCACATAAACCCTTTGACTCTTGACACAGGCATGTCTACTCAATCAAAATTCTTCACGTTTCTCTCTAGTAAACTAAGGGGGGGGAAAAAGCTTACAGAGATTTTTGTTTCCTCTCTTTTCCAGGAGCCTACACCTCCCCCACGGTAAGATCACATCAGAGATCACTTACCTGTGCTCCCCGGGGAACTCAGTGCTAATGAATGCTCACATCCATCTGTGCTGCTCATGGTAATGAGGTGACTGGAAGGGAGCCAGCATCCTTTTACTGCTGCCTCTCTTTGGACTTAGCAGGTTCTGATATGGAATTAGGGAGAACAAAACACGAGCTCTAAGCATTCATAGCAGGAGCTCAGGCCTGCATCTTCAAAACCAACTTGGCTGTGCCTATAGACAAGTCAAAAGCCTAGAAATATTGAATCTGGTTCAACCCAGACATAAATTGCTGGAGGACAAAAATATTCCACCAATTTTATTGGTGCCTTAGGGTCTGTTCACTGTGATAATATTGACTTCATTCTCACTTAGATCAATTTGCCAGTACTTTTTGCTACACATCTAAATCATGTATGGAAATCAACTGGAATATTTCCACTTACTCCCACAGAAGATAGATCAAGCAGTATTCCACAAATATATTTTTCTATGATATGCATAAAAATAAAAAGTTAATCGCTTCTTGATTTGGTCAACCTAAAATAATAACTGCTACAATTTAAAAAAATCCTTTCAAAAGGTCATCTAGGAATAGCAAGTTTCTTCCTCCATGCCTACACTGACTGCTCTAAAAGATATAAAGAATTTTAAATTATGATTAGCACTACATATTTAGATTTGACTTTAAAAATATGAAATAGCATAAAAGGGCAGTAAAATTTCACAAATTCAAAACTGTAATAGTGCAAGAATAAGAACATTCTCAATCCATTATTCTATAAAATTTCACTATATGTTTCTGTTCGTATTATGGTGGCCAGAATGGTTCTTAATTCTCTCACTTGACTTAATTTGGGTATGTACTGTGCAAACACACAAGACTCCCCCCCTGGAGCCCCCAACTGAAAGCAATTCTGCCAGACACCTTGGATGTACCTCCAGTTTTTTTGTCCAGCCAACCTCCCTGTGCTGCAGCTTCCAGCTGGAGCTGGGCTCTGGCTGCCTGGTCTCAGAGCACAGGCAGGGTGTGCCCACATCCCTCAGAAAACACCAGGCCCACGTCACCTGTGAGTTTTCTGGGATGAAGAACATTTTTTCCTCTGTGTCTGAAACTGCAGTGTGTGTTCACTGGACCATACACAGCCATACCCACCTGGAAATATCCACACTGCAGAGCTGTACTTGGCACACACTGGTGAGGCACACAAAAGCAGCATTTAGTGGCACACAGCACAGTGCAGCAATGTCTTGCAAATGCAGAATATTATCCAACATTACTGTTGCTGTTGAAGGGCCCTGAAGAGCTCCTGGATCTGAGCTTGGCTCAGCACAAATACATTGAAATACTCTCAGAAAATTCCAGTCTCTTACTTCTAGAACTTGCACTTAAAACAAGGTTCCTGCAAGTCTCTTTTGACTTCTCTAGGCCACTGAAGATGCTGCCAAAGCAGTATCAGCCCCTTCCTCCAGAGCCAAGAACAAGCAGCCAGGTCTTTCACAAGAGGAACACGCTCGGCCGAGACGCCACCCTTCCAATATCAGCAAAAGTCACAAGGTACAGTGCATTCCTCATCTTCATTCCCTGAGAATCAAAACACTCTCCCTGCTCAAACCACAAAATCTTACTTCTGTCACACCTCTGCTTTTACTTAAGGAAGTTACTCTTTAGACAGCTGTGAATAATTGAGAGAAGTGGTATTTAGTGTAATGTGACACTGGCATTTTTTTTTTTAAATAAATGACAAAATAATGGTAAAGTAAAGGAGTAGAAAAGGAGACAGAACTTTCATGAACACTTTAAGATGTTTTTTTTCCGTAATAATATTTAGAGGTCTTGCAACCACTTTTTAGTACAAAAATGCTATTTACATATCACAGTTAGTGAACCAAGTGATGGGGAAGCACACTGACTGCACCAGAGATACAGAAACTCACTCCACATCCCAAAGACATTACATTCAGCAAAAGAAATGACTCATCTGTAGGCAGATGTCTGGCTTCAGCCCATGAGACTAGTGAATCTAGGCTACAAACCACTTCTTGCCCTTTCCATTTTGCACTCCTCCTGACATGGCAGGGAGGATGAGCCACCTGCAGCACAGAGCACTCGTGCCCAGCTGTATGACCCAGAGCATGCTTATGCCAGCTTGGGAGTCTGGTGGCTTTTTCCACACAACACATACCTGGCCAGATGAGCACGAACACCTCTGCTCACTGCCACGTAAGCAGATGTGCACATGTGCCTGCTGTGTGACCAAAATGCACATTCATAACAGGGGACAGTGCTGGACACATCCTGGGAACAGGAATGACACAAATCCAGGGGCCACAGGGTATAATGCTCAAATGACTCTTGACAAAAACCTATAGCAGCCAGAAGCTGTGTCAATCTTGTCCATCCTCCCTTAAATGATTTCCATTTCAGCTCATCAGGATGGAATTTTGCTTCATTTTACAGAGGTCATTTCAAATCCTTTGGGGGGAAAATAAGCTTACAAATCAAGCAAATAATCTTTGGCTTAAAGTATGTATTTAATGAGTGAGCTCTAATTATGGGTTATTTGGGTTGTGGTTTTTTCCTGAATATTGCTTAAATTTTTTCATGGCTTAGGTTCTGAAATATGTTGATTGCTAAGACATTTTATTAATATGAAGTAGCTTCATATTCAGATGCAAGACCTGACATAGAGCTGCAAAGTTCCAAATCCCACAGCTGATCCCCTCCCTTGGTAGGGCAGCACAGAGTGAAAGCTTTGTGAGAAATGTTGTAATCCATGTTGCCAGCAGATATCAGTGTGCAGAGCACTTGGATTTAAAAGATCCTATTATAAAGGCAAATTCTGAAATATAAATACGTGTCATGTCTATTGTACAAGGGGTTTTTATTACATGAGTAAAACAGAAGTGGAACAGAATAAGACAACACAATATCTGGGGAAGGCACTTGACAAATTTCTCACGAGCATTTCTCTCAAAATATTTCTCACCCATCCTCAGTCCAGTTACAGCTTTGCAAGGAGAAAATATACACATGAGCTGCAGAGAGGAGGAGTATGGCACCACAGCTTACAGTCCTTTGCTAGACTGTAAGCAAAGCTGTCCAGCTATAGATGTGATTTAGGAGTGCTAGGATGTGATTAGGATGTGATTTAGTCCTGTTTTCCAACAAAATTTGGAAGACTTATAAAATTTAACACATCATTATGTATACACTCCAAAAATAGCTTTATAAGAAAAAATATTCAAGTGCAGGGTCCTGGAATGTATATTAGAAGCTCTGGTGTGATTGAAACTTTTATATGCCCATGGCAAGCAGGCCATGCAAGGGCCGTGTCCCCTGGACGTGGAGGCCAGCCCTGCAGGCACATCTTTAATGTCATGGAACTTTACCACACACCAAATGTCCTGAATATGGGCTTTCACACACTAAGTAGTGGCCCTGGAGACCAAGCTAACAAATTGAAGAAACTAACACAAAAACAACTATCCAAACCAAACAGTTTCTCTCCTTTCTCCTAGCCTTCGTGAATAATACAGATAATTTCCAAATTTCTTGCCTCAGACCTCCATGCTGATCGATGTTTTCAACACAGACATGAGGAAGAGAGCCCGTGTCACTGTTGAAAAATAGCTCCCAGGGTTTCCTATACCAAATTTTCCTTTTGTCTTTTGACTGATTAAGCAAAATATCTCACTGTCATATTTTTTCAGTCCAGGAGACAGGCAAAACAGGGACTAAATCTCAGAGCCTTCCAAAAGCTACTAGATGCTTATTCACACCTTATGTTGCTAAATAGCTTGTAAAATCTGGTACCCTGTCTCAAGTGTAAGCTTTCATCACAATGAAAATATCTAACAAAAGATGTCAGACTCAATGTCTCATCCATTTTTTTTTTTTTTTGAAGGAGAATATTTCCTTCCCAGGAAAGGATGATACTTCTATTGATCAGAAGAAGGCAGAAAAATACCTTAACACCTACTTAATGAGGGCCAAGAGGAACATTTTCCACTGATCTTTCCTTATTTTGCACCCTCTTTCCTCTACACTTTCTCTTTTAGCTCTGTGATTGTTTAATTTTTTTAATTCTTCAGTCTTCAAGGAACTTCCATTTATAGCTGATTCTAAAATGTGTAATGAGACCTTTTGGCAAGAGATGAAAAGTGCTGAAGTTGATACTCCTCTTTTTCTACCTCCTCCCAGTATAAATCCTTAACAAAGTTGTCTTTTACCATAATGAATTCAGTGGACACAATTCTTTTTTTAAGGAGGTCCAAGATACTTCTGAAAATAATTCATGTAAAAAATAATCAGCCTCTGAACTTCTCTAGCAGTAGTAAAATCCTTCCCTTGTCAAGATGTAATCAACAGTGATGATGTACTCAAAGAGATTTTTATTTTATCATAATTAAATGTTTTGCATATTATTCTTTCTTTTCCAGACATTCATCTGTTAAGGAAACAAATAAAGTAAGTATTCATCTTTGTATGTATTAGGACCACAAAAGCCAAACACATTCCATGGCTACACAGCATGTAATAGCATTTTAGCCTATTAGGTTAAAAAAACCTGTAAGTCATATTAGCTTTGTGTCATAAAAGTGCCCATCTTTAATGTGTGTTGCAATTTCAATACTGCTACTTCAGTTTCTGAGTTTGTTTGCAGAAATACAAATACAGGTGCAGTGCAAAGCCACCTGTCCAACTATCCACACAAGGCATCTCTCAAAATGGCCTGATGTGGATGCCTGTGGAGGGGGAGTAGCAGGAGACACTCTCCTTCAGACAAACAGAAATCCCACATACATTTCACAAGCAGAAAACTGAAATTATAAGGTCAATAGAGGAGTGTAATAGCATTAATATAATATGAATATTATAAATATAAGATGAACCCATTTCAATATGAAACAAGAATGGACAAATTTTAAATCCAGTTTTAACAGTGCCTGCTATCCCCCAGCTCCCTTTTGCCTCTCCTTCCCCACTCCCTTTCTACTCAGACCAATGAAGTAAAGCAGAGGAAATGGTTTTGGCAATAAGGGAGTTTTGTTATGACAAGTGGTTTCTTATAAAACTTATTAAGAGATACAGTCCCTACAATCATGAAGAGTGATAAAGGATGTTTGTAAAATTTGGAAAGAGGTTATAATTTATAGCATTTTGTGCTTCTTACTGAATGTTTTAGTTCCTGCACTAATGTGTTCCTACTGAATTGGTTTTATTTAGGAATCTATAGTAGTTAATCCCAACTGTTTTCTTCCACAGCAGGTTGAAGCACAATCTACAGACTTGTCTAACTTTTAAATCCATTGAGTTTTCCTTCCCCACAGCTCTGACTGGGAGGCTGCCCCAAACCTCACTCCTCTTAGTTAGAAGCTTTAGTTTGAAAGATGGTGACAAAAACATGGTTTGATAGCAATATTGTAATCAACACTTACTGCTTAAAAAAAGGATATATTGGCAAAAAAGATAATATTTTTTTTAAAAAGCTTTTTCTTGTCCTGGATACTGACTCATTACAAACCAAATATTAAAACACTCCCAAGAAAAATAAATATCTTACAGCTGTAATTAATATTTCTGGCTGGACACTGTGCAGCTGCACAAATACTTCAGCTCTTAACAGACTCTTAGTTTGCTTACATCTTAAGGAGAAATATTGTGTGTTGCATGACATGAAAAAGATAAAATTTAATTTTTGTCACTTCCCATTCCTATAGATATGAAGGCCTAAACAGTTTCAGTGTGACCTGGAGAAGACAGAGTGTGCCCTTGTCAGGGTTTCAAACACCAAAGAGCAGGTCAATAGTTGAGAGAAGGACTGCCCTTCTCCATAACCCAGATGGGCTGCAGGAAAGGGTACTGAGGAGCCTCTTGAAATTGGAAAAGACAAAGGCAAAATGCTACCTAAGAATGAACTAAACCCTCTGCTCAGCTCAGAAGGACCTGGGGACCAAAGGCTGAACATGAGCCACTGGTGTTTCCTTGGTAGCCATAAGGCCAAGAGCATATCAAGCTGTGTCAACAGAAGCATTGCCAAGAGAACAAGGGAAAGGACTATTCCCTTTCAGCCATCACTCATTAGACAACACCTGGAGTACAGCTCAAGGCTGAAGCTGACAGAGCAGAGAGGGTCAGCACAGGGTCACCAGGACATGCAGTACCTGCCCTGTGAAATGAGCCTGGTGGGACTGAGCTCCCTTTGCCTAGAGAGGGGACAGCCCTGGGGGAACCCAGCAGCTGCCAGTCGGTGTCTGAGAGGTGTTTGTCAAAAAGTCAGAGCGTGGTGCTTCACAGAGTGCACAGTGGAAGTACAAGAGGCAACCATCTTGAAATTATGAAGGTTTCAATCAGAAATAGGGAAGAAAAATTAATTATGAGGGTATTGAAGGAGGTTTCCCAGAGAGGCTGTGAAATCTGCATTCTGGGAGGTTTGCAAGACCCAGGTGGTTAAAGCTCTGAGGCCCTAGGTCTCATCTCACAGTTCTCTGTGCTTTAAGCAGGAGCTGGGGCTAGGACCTGCCCAGGTCTTGTCCAGCCTGAATAAGACTTGAAATTACTAAGTAATAGGTAAACATTACTGGGGAATATAACTTATAAGGAAGGCTCAAAATGCAAAATATACAAAAAAAACCCCCTATTTTTCTCTTTAACATTTATGTATTATAGTCTCAGATGCATCAAATTAACAAACAAAATAATTGATATTCCCATCATTTTGATCTGTGAATCAAAATAATAAAGAAATATGGTGAAAGTTTAGGAGGCAAACTCCAATCTTTGGAAACCTATCATTCTTATTTTTAACATAATATGCTGGATTAAGACTCTCCACATAGTTATTTTGAATGAAATATCTGCCATGACAGTAAAATAATTGTACTATCAGTTAAGAAGACTGAAAAGAAGTCACTGGGAGACACTGATTGTGTCTCTCCAGTCAACCATAATCAATCTCAATTTAATACAAGATCAAGGAAGGAAAACCATATTGTAAGTTAAATTGATAGCAATAGTCATCATGAAATGGTGATCTTTGCAGTAAACCACATGTTCACTTACACCCCTAAAAAGTTCAATTCTCTTTGTTGCTAGCAGACTGAATCAGTATTCAGCCCTGGTTCTTGACAAAGTAATCACATATTAATGATTGAATGTCTATAAATTATTTAAAACTGGTGGATAGTTGGGTATGCTGGGGTAAATTCAAGTTATGAATCCAAAGAAAAATATTTACTATGTTATCATTTTATATAGGCACCTGGAAGAGAGCAAGGTCAGTATTCAATAATGTAAAAATAATTTGTTGTCTTTCCTTTATATTCCAAAACTAAAATATTCTATCATTACAATTCTAACTGAAACAAGAGACATCCCCCAGGTATACATCTGCTGAGAATGGAGAGAGCTAGAGAGACCTCAACAGTTGCTGATGAGCAGCAGAAAACAGGAAACTTAACTTGGCTTTAGCTACAGCTATTTGGGGAGCCAGAGTATCACATTAGTCCTAAGCAAATGTCTTAAGGGTTTGTGGAAAATAAAAGTGTTGGTGCCTAAAAAAGACAAGAGAAGGATATCCAAAAGTGACCTGCACAGAGGACATCACCCTTCTCTCAATCTTGCTGCTCTACCATTATTTGAGGGTGAGAATTCTGAAGTAAAGTTTTTTTAAAAGCTTTAGGCTTTTAAAGCTAAAAAGTTTTTTTTAAAAATTGAAACCTCCAATGTCTTAAAAACATGGAAAATTCTTTAGGTGCACATACAGCTTTGAAAAAACAGCTCAAACCACTCACTGTGTCCATGTGCACAAAGGTCCATGACAAACAACGTTACTCAGAAATATTTTGAAGATAGATACAGGTTACATGGCTCTCATGCTGTTTACACTTTGTGTTAAACACAAGTTCACCATTTCCTCTGGCTTTTCCTTTTGTGGATTAAGGCACCATTTCCTGATTTTCAGCAAGAACTAGAATCGACTGCTTTAATAAATTCAATGCCTATCCTGTCCTATAAAAAGGATTTATGAACTCTCCACATACTTCTAGCTCAACATTCGACATTATTTACTATTATCCAAAGCCATATTTGGCATCAGCAAACCCCATCACATCCCCCATGTAACATTCAGTACTAGCCCAAATGTTTCCCACTGAAATCATTAGCTGACTCATTCAAGCCAGGCTGATTACAGCCCTTTAAGGTTTTCTATTGAACTGCCTCACCCTCGTGTATGAATTTACTTAATTTCTTTCACAGTAGTTGCTAGATGCTGTCAGTTAGACAAAAGAGGAAATACTAAGTTCCTATCCTTTTTACTAACAGTTACAAGTTTGGGTAAGAAACCTGAAGTACCTTTTCAAGCACAACAGCATCCTCCTGAAGCCAGGTAGGAATAGAAGAATTTCATGAGTTTGTACTGGATGCTTCAAGGACTAAACGTTCTGCCCTAGAAAACTGTACTTCACTATGCAATAACAGCAAAATGATACCACTTTCTGATGCCATGCAGTGATGTTTTGCCCTGATGTATGACAAGAACATCTTTGGGAATTGCTTTCAAGCTTTTGTAATTGCACAGCCAATTTTTATCTTTAATAGCATGCTCCTGTATTACATTTCTGCTGCTATTTCTGTGATAGGGTGTTAAATATATTATATAAAGAAGTTCTGCTATCTCCAGCCTCAGCATTTCCTCTCCCCCTCATTTTCTATTTTTATTTACAAAGTATACACACCTGGCTTTCCAAAGGCTGATTATTCTTCCACAGAAGTCTTCCATAGTTAGACCTACTTTGTTTTTCTAACCTATACAAATCTTTCCTTTCTAAATGTCTGTAATCTCTTTTCTACTGAAATATGCAACAAAACCCAAAAATATAGGAGACAACATAGGAAGTATATGAATGATTAAACATCCTTCCTAGACAAATACAGAATCTCTCACGTAACATTGTTTACAATAATGGCATTTCCCCAGGATAATATTATTGTATGGAGTAAATACGACCATATTTGTGACCCCTAGTATTCTCTTTCTTCTTATGCTTCTGTTATGTCAAGTTATTTGGTCAATATTCCTCTCAGTGTAACACAACAAAATACTAACTAACCAGCCACTCAGGAGCAGTCTAGAAAATCAGAACAGGCAGGGAAGAACTGCTCCCTGGGCTTCCTATAGAGGCACTGGGAACAACAGATGAAATTAGCAGTGAACAAAAGCAAACATGCAGTTAAAATATGGAACCTTATAAGACTAAAAAAACCCAAAACTCTATGCAACTTGAAAAAGTGGCTTGTGAAAATAAGGGATATCTGTCAAAAGACACTAAATACAAAATTACCACCCAAAACCTGGGAAGGCCCAAAGCTGCCACCAGTAAGAGAAAGGGGTAGCAAAGGAGAAGTAAGAGAAAGGGGTAGCTGGGAAAGCACAGCTATGCATTGCTCTTTAATTTGACTCTTACACTGCCACTCCAAGAAATATTTTTCTGACATTACTTCCATTCATTGCTTTTTCCTAGCCCTCAATGTACATGGAGCTCTAACAACATTTGCAGATCAGGTAAGAACCAGAGATTGCTTTGAAAGCCAAACTAAACATGAAAAAATAAGTAAGAAACAGATTCAGGTTGCTATGCTTGTATGTCTGCACTGAGGATTTTCAATGCACTTCCTTGACTACATAACATACTTTTTACTTTCCTTTAACTGCCTGTGTAAATGCCTTTTTTTATCAAAAAAACAAACCCCAAAGCTGTGCTAAGAACCTATGAGTGCATAACACGAACTTACAGTAAAAGCAAATGCCACCAGGAAGAACATATGGACTGCATTATTTGTTCAGATCAAGTAGGATTCAAATTAACTTTGGTCACTGCCAGACTAACCAAGCCTACCTTCCCCAGCTTGGCTTCACAGGCCCTTGCTCCAATTTCTGGTGCATTACCTCCATTTAGCTGCTTCCTTCTTGTGCTGGGGTGCAATTCCACACACTCACCTCTGGACATCTTCTAAAAATCCTTCTTTACATAATCCATAAAGCTCATCTAGGTCTCTGCTGCTGCCACTTCAGACACTTCCTACCATCCTTACCAGGGATTTTGCTCCTTCAGGTTCTCTGGGACAGGAGAGTATCCTTTTTCCTCTGTCAATTCCCTGCCCTCCTGAAGCAACAGGAAGAGAACAAATAAGTAGTCTTTCCCCTCTACCCTATAATTGCCTTTAAAGTCTATATTTGGCTTAAAAAATATTATAAGAATATTAATTTTATGAAATCTTATTTCTCAACAAGGTGTTGTTAGCTCCATCTCAGCCAGACTTGGTACATGAGCACTGCACCCTCCTTGTCCCACACCTTAAGACACACCAGAAAAAAAAAATCCACAAAAATTACACAGCACAGATCCACAAAGCAATTATAGTCCTAGCAGTGGGGTCTCTTAAAAAAAAAAGTTCTGGGGATGCCAGCCACTAAAAATGCAATGCGAACAAAAATGCTAAAATCATGATCCAATAAGCTGAACAATAAGAATATTTCACATTTTGACAAGTCAAAGTGATTGCAGAAACGAAAGGTTGATGTCTGGTGCCAGGCCCTTTGAACAGTGATTTCATTACTGAACAGACTGATTGCCTGCTGATGATCATGGCTCTTTGTCTACTGCTATCAGTGGATCTTTTTTTAAAAACAAAAAGTAATGCATTTATAAGTCAGAACATGGTACAAATACGAATGGAACAGTGAAAGGCAGCAAAAACCGCTTCCCCCCTGTAAAAGAAAATCTTCCTAGTAAAATTTAATATTGTCATATGCTACACACTGGCATAACAATAATAACCTGATAAAGCATGAACAGATAAAGCACAATGAAATACCACCCTGACAAACAGCATTGTCTCTGGTGACAATAACCAGAAGAAAATGATGGAAGCCATTGATAAACACATTTTTCTCATTTACTTTTAAAATGGACATTGGATCATTTCTCCCACCAGCATTGCATGAAAAACACAAAACTGTTTTCTGTTACACTGCAGAATATGGTGGGTTTTATCTTCAATTAACAATTTTTCCCCATGTCACATATCTGAAAATTACATTTGATCTTTACATTGAAAGGAAGCCCTTGTTTTTCTCAGGCTGTATCTGCATCCTCAGAATCAGCCCAAGCCTCCTGTATTACATGACTTCTTGTGTTCCTGACCCAACCCCTGCACTTCCTTAGCTCCACAGAGTCCTGGATAGTAGCTGGGTCTAGTTGTAAAGACAGCAAATCACATTTGCTTTGGGAGAAAGACTTCAGCTACTCCAGGCTCCTGTGCCAGCAGCACTGCATGGAGCAGGCTCACACAGCCAAAGACCAACACCTTCTCCTCAATGAGAGAGCAACCTCACACTCTTGGTGCTGAATTTGTTAAATGAAACAAGGCACAGAGCAGACTGAAATTCAGCAGCATGGCAGAACTTCTGAATCATTTGAGGTTTCAACAGCTTGGTAGAAACAATGCTAGTTGGCAATGGAATAATAAGGGGTTTTAATATGATCCAACGTTAACAGCAACTGGGATCCAATACAATTAAAAGGGACTCAAAAGGTGAAAGTAGAACAGAATGAACCATTATCCTTGACCCATATTTAGTATTTTATTTAGCATGTGCTGTTTTATTAACAGTTTATTATTTTGCTATGTCCACAATAGCCTGACAGATTGAAGTCAATTAAAATACATCAGGAATCTTATGTGTTAAATCTCTGGGGGCATTAATCTGAAATCACTGATGCTGCATTAGCATAAGATCACTCTTAACAGACAGCTCTAAATTTTAAAGGTTAATATCACAATACTCTAAATTAAAAGTACTATTCTCAAAATTACTAAGTAAAACATAGTATAAAACTAAATTATAGCTTTTAAGAATGCAACTTTTTTCCTTCTGAATTTACTTTTACAGGTTCCACATTAAGTGTAGATAATTTGACAGTGAAGAAGCCACCACCTCCTACATCATATGCAGCATGCAAAAATAAATCAAAACATTTGCTTGTAGAACAGGAAATGCAATCTCTTACCGAACCCACTGAAAAGGTAAAGACCAGCTTTGCTACATAAAAATACAAGTTTTTAGGAAACAGGATTAACACTATATGGCACTACCCTGATCCCCTCTGAAAGCTGTGGGTGTTCAGCACCATTGAGAAAGTCCAATATGAGCTCTTGAAACCATGGATAAGAATTTAAATGTCTAATTTGATTGACACTTCCTGACAGGACTTCTCAATATAGATGCATTATCATTATATACTGTGCTGCATGTGCTTTAAATGCAGATTAGACACAATCTGGTTTTTCTTCTGCTTGTTGTTAATTTCTATTCACTGATTATGCTACCTTAAAATTAAGGATTTAAACAAATGTGAGTGGTACGTTGGAGAATACGATCGCCATAAAGCAGAGAAGATACTGTTACAGAAAAACACTGTAAGTACCATTCATCTCAAACCATGGGAGGTAAACTCTTGGGGGAAAATTTCTGTCAACTGTCCACAATGGCTTACAAGTTTTGTTATGAATTAACCATACAATCCATCATTTAAATCTGTACCATTCAGGATGAGACATTCTTGGTTAGAGATTGTTCAAAGAAATCAAAGGCTGAACCATACGTTTTGGTTGTTTATTATGGAAGAAGAGTATACAACATCAAAGTACGATTTCTGGAAGAAAGCCAGCAATACGCCTTGGGAACAGGGCTCAGAGGAGAGTGTGTAAGTAAAGTCCCATCTGCTGTTACAGTCTTTTACAGCTTTTATGTTAGACTTCACAAGTTCTTAATCATAAATATTAGTTACAAACTCTCCCATTTAACAAACTTGCTGTTTCATTAAACTTTCTTTTACAATACCCTCATTTTAACCAAGTCTCAAATTTCAAGCAACTTCAACATAATTTAATACCAAATTTTGCAGACCATGCTGAAATTCAGATTTTAACCAATTAAAAAATCTCCTAAGTACTACAATACTTCTATCTACTGTAAGTAACACCTGCAAAGGAAAAAGGAAAGAGAAGTTCTACCTTTTCTGGTGTACATGTTATTTTAGCATATTTTTAAACTTGTGATAATTTAAGCAGGCATTTTCAAATATATACAGCTCCACATATCTGACAGCAGAACCTGGTGCTATGAAGCAATAGGATAACATTTGTCATGGATATTCAGAAGCAATTAAATCATGTGGGTCCCTAGCAATCAGTCTTTCAGATGTGGTAAATTTCAATTAGAAAATCTCTTTAGACAAGCAATATTTCTTTACATAATTAAATTCAATTATACTCATTATAAGAGTCTAATTCTTATTCTACATATATGGTTAAATAATAAACACTGTCTCTGCAAGTCTTTCACACAATAAATAAAAAACATTAAAACTGAAAGTCAACTCTATAAAAATGTGATACTTGCAAAACAAAACAAACAAAAAACCAAAAACAAAACAGACCAAGAGAACCAAACAAAAAAAATTTAAAATGGACAAACACAACATAAGACTTAAAGAATGCTCAGCTGCAGACCAAAAAAGCAAAGCAACAATCTCCTATGGGTTATTAGCTATGTAAATCACTGACACAAATCCAACTCAGGTGAAGCAGCAAAAACTCTGTAGCTGAATCTTCAATTATATCCCTTTCATGCATGTCAATACTTTTCAGAACTTACCTTTTGTATAGATAGACTTTAAAAAGCCTGAAATCACAAATGACCCGAGCTGATTTAAGGCATTTGATGGGTCCAAAATTTACATTAGAATTTTTATTAGAAAACATGAGATAGGATTCATAAGCTTTCACAAGAGGAACAAGGTTTACTGGCAAGTTGTTCTTGAGGGACATTTGTTTAATGATAAAGGGGGGAAAAATCCTTCATTATGCAAGCACAGTGAAACAGTTTGGAAGCTGAATGGTTGCACACATCAAGAACTGGACTGCATCATCCTGGTGCTGCTGTAGTGACCATCAGTATTCTGTACAGCACTGGCGACATTTCTGAACTGAAACTCCCAGGTGATTTCA
Source organism: Urocynchramus pylzowi (assembly GCA_013397555.1). Lineage (NCBI taxonomy): Eukaryota > Metazoa > Chordata > Aves > Passeriformes > Fringillidae > Urocynchramus > Urocynchramus pylzowi. Next base: position 214,122 of record VZRH01002024.1, read on the forward strand.
TGGAATTTTAGCATGACTTAGGAGAAAGCAAGTTTAGTTTTCCATGGTTCTGACATTGTTTAGTCTTCCTGTAATGGCTCTAATACAAAGAGGCTCAGAACAGAAACAATGACAGAAATAAGGCACACTACAGCATAATGTAGTATATGTGTGTTCTCACTACAGAATAAAGACATAGAACTAAATTTTCACTAGGTTAACAGCTTTAACAATTAAGGTAACTGGAAAATAACTTGAACAGTACATGAACAATTTTTACTGAACTAAAAGGAAGGAGAACACAATCCCTCCCATCTCAGGAAATACCAAAATATATGACTTTGTTGTTTGTTCCAACTTCAGCACAGACAATACATATCTTAAACAGTGGGTCTGGACTGACTAGTCAAATTGCAAAGTACAAAATAAGGATTCCAAGCATCTAGTTAACAACACACAGTGCATCCAAGAGTTGGCTCTACCAGGCCAAACCTGTAATCATGACCGCCTACCTTATGCCTTCTTCTTTGAGGATTCTTCCTCTTTAACTCAAATCTTCCCCTGGATCAAGCACAACAGAAAAAATCAGAATTGCTTTTGCAATTTGCTGGTCAACTAAGTGTTGTGCCAGGGAATCACAAACCTGGCAATCTTGCACTCCTATGTATTATTCTCAGCAGTAAATGCAAAAATAGAACTGGGCACAAAGCACGTAGGCAGTAATGAACAAACAGTGGCACCAACATTGCTCAGAAGAGCTTCTTCCATCTCAGGCAGTCTCACAGGGTTCCCCAAAAGGGCTCTTTCTTGAAAACTGTCACCTCAACATTTGCAGCTCATCTAAGGTTTTTTTTTTTCAAAGAAAGTCAAAACACTTTGTAAGGCTGTGAATTACAGAAAATTGCTGCATGTAATTTTTTAGTGCCCATTGAAATGCTTTCCAGAGCACTCTGCTTTGTCCCTCTGCAGGGATACCCTTTGTTACACCACATTTTGCAGTGCAGCCAGACCTAGCTGCTCTATCTAATTAGCTGAATATTCCCTCTTCACCAGCCAATGAGAAAGAAAACTAAACACCAACGAACATGTGCAGACCTATTACATTTTTCCACAATTGGTGATTTTATTCAGAGGTTTGGTCTTAACAGGTTTTCTGCAGTATGTTTTCACTTTTCAATTAGTCTATTTTCATCCATTAAAGACACATTTTTCCTCAGACATAAATATAATTATTCAAAGTTTTCTGTATCTTATTGCAACTTTTGATTTTTACTATACAGCCTACAAGTTGTTAACATATTGTATCACCAAATAAGATTTTAAATTAACAGTTATTTTTTAAAACATATTTCATTTAACTCTCATGAGTGCTTTATCATTAGTTCCCAAGTAGCCCTGTAAGGTCATAAGGAGGGAAAAAAAAGGGATGATCATCAGATTTTTATGGTAAAAGTAACTGAAGTTCCATGCAGCTAAATTAGTATCAAACTCTAATATAATAAACAGAAGGGTAAAAAAAAGAAAATCACTTACTCTCTTAGTGGAGCTACATCTTTTGCTAGCTATTTAGCCACAGATGTTCACACCCAGGTACATATTTAATATACTATATTGAGATTTCTAAAGGCCAAATTACATAAAGCTATAAAGATCAGATCCCCAAATGACGCATACATGGAGTTTAGGAATTTACATTCAAAACTGAGCACCCTTTACTTGGCTGTTGCCTTCCTCTATTCCAGACAATTTCACTATTAAAGATCCAGAGATCCCTGTAACACTGGCTTTTTTCATCTGCATAGGTCTTTTAAAAATGATGAAATACAAACCTTGCTCACATTTAAAGCTGATCATGACACAAAATTTACATATTTTTCTTATCTCCTTTTAAAAACTAGATCTGCCACACACAAAATACATGGTTTTAGCATGTCTGTAGCATCAGTCTCAACTCCCAATGCAGTGAAAAATACATAAAAATGAAAGGCAGAAGTAGGCTTCTCTTCAGCTTGGTGCCTGCTTTACAAAGAACTTTAGAGCAGAGCCTGATGTGTATCTCTGGATCAGCCTGTTCCAGCCACAGATACTTTCTCCATCCTCACCACTGTATTTGCAAATACCTTTCATCTTCAAACTGTAAGTCCTAGCAGTCACACCATTTCACTCAACTCATTTCCATGTGAGCCGAAAGGATTAGCTGCAACCACCTTCAGCAGCCACCAAACTGGCCTGGCCCATCCAAGCAGATTAGGGAGCACTTCCACATTGCCTCCCACTGACAGTGTTATGTCAACAGTTCCTGCCAGGAAAAGAGGCACAACAAACAGCCAGTACCTTCAACTGAGACAGGTTTACAAGATAAGCATCTTGTCCACAGCTTAAATGACAGCTCAGGGATGAAAGGTCTCATTCAGGATGTGCAACACAGCCCAGAGTTACACCACCTCCCCAACACAATTCACAGCTACACCTTTCATGAGCAACCCTTGAGACCCTGTTCCCATCTCCCCAGAGCAGTCTGAAGACCTGCAAATAGGAGATTCTTACGACAGCAGAGATGGGCTGAGTCTCTTCACACAGTGAAGGGAAACAAGTCAAATTTTCTTCATCTTTATGTCTTTAGGTGTCTTTAAACCTAACAAAATGTGGAGTTCCATTAAAAGAACCGAGGACATAAAATTCTGAGACATTTTTCATCCCTCACCAAAGAGCTAGAAAAATGAACAATGTGACATTAACCTAGTGAAGCCTAATTAAATTTCCAAAGCAGATGAACAATTATAGTAGACCTGACTTCCCAACCAGCAGAAAACATTCAAAAACAGAAAAAGAACTGGTGCTGGAAGAATTAATTTAGAATAAAAAAAGTAAGGATTACTTTCAAAAGGCATGAAATATAGACCAGTTTTGCCTCGGCTTTCAGTAGCAACAGTGACTTTGAACATAAGCAAAGATGAAACAGCAAAGTAAAGCAAATGCATATGAGTAAAAACTATCAAAACAAACCTTTAAAAATTACCATGCTGGCTTTGAGATCAAACAATTTTCATCTTAGTACAGGAACTGTTTCACCAAATCACACCCTTAATCAGATTCTGTTGTTATAAACTAGGTGTGAATCAGGTGGGGGTGAGAGACATTACCATGAGACACCACCAAGTGTACAATGAAGAGCCATGCTTACAGCAGATGTTATATACAGATGTTATATAGGTGATAAGTATCAATATCAAAGTAAGCTTTCATTACTGTGTGCAGTTCTGGTGGTTTAATACCAGTGAGTACAAAGACTAGCTCAAGAAGAAAACACTAATATGATGAGAGGTGTGATTTGAGGTGTGATGAGAGCTTAGAACATACACACAGGGAAGAGAACTACTTAAACTGAAGGACTGCTAATCATTGGAATGTGATTCTTCCACTAGGGCAGATGAGAATAAAACACCTTGTGTAGCTTTCTCTTGCTGTTTGACCAGGTCAGCAACCTTGAACCAGACCTTTATCACTTTAGGAGTTGCCTGCAGAATGTCTCTGTTTGGGCATGAGAGAACAAGATGCTTCTTGTTCCATACTTCAAAGGGATTCTATAGCAACTGTCTCAATAAACTGAATGGGAAAACAAAGTGCACATTTAGTAAGGTACACTGAAACTTGCAGTGTAAAGTATCATGTACTGCTAATTAAGTGTAACTTGTGGCAGGAAAAAAACTAGTAACAATTTATAGTTGCTTCATCATTTCAATGTCTACCATCACATCTGGCATCACAACCTTTTATAGGTGATACTGCATTATCAGGGCTTAGACATGCTCACTTTTTGCCCTAAGGAGCTAGTTGCTTTGTCCTGCCCATGATAGAGACACAAAAAAGAAAATTGAGGATCAAAATATGGTGCTTTTCCTTTTAGAATTGCTTTCATCCAATCATAATTCCATGCAAAATGTTACCTGTTTTTAATATTGTCATTTGCAAGTCTTCTAATGTTACAGATTAAACCACCTAGCAATTTCACTTTCAGTCACTGATTACTATCTTTCCCCCCCCAGAAATTTAATTCCGTGGAAGAGATCATTGACTTCTACAAATCCGTTCCCATAACGCTCATTGACGGCAAGGACCAGTCAGGAAAGCACAGAGAACAATGCTACCTCACACATCCCTTCAAGTCATGCTGACCTCTTCTGCCTCACTGTCGCTGACTCATACCTACAGACAGAAATAGAACACTCAGTGAAACGCCTCAAAAATCAGATTTGCCTTTTGAGCAAGGAGCTCCCCAGAATGTAATGAAGCATTACAGATCTACTCCATTTTTTGATTGTTGCTTTTTCACTTTGAGGATACAAGTAAAGAATATGTCAACATGTTAATTCACAGGAAGGTGTTGAGACCAACTCCTGGTATCTTGACAACAACTGACCAATTTGCTTATCTTGCACTCTATCTTCTAACTTCAGATTAATATAAAACTTGCCCTTACTTACCTAAATGTCACTGAAACTCCGCTAAGTAGCAAAACATAATAAAGTATACCAAAGTCATTAAATAAATATTCTTGCTTTTAAAAATACACATGAAACACAGCGTGTCAGAGTTCTCACTGTCTAACAATTTCATGTGGTGTGCATATGTTTGCACAACAACAAGCTGTGTTCAGCTGCCACTGAAGTTAGTGTCAGTTGATGCTTATAGGCACTGGAGATTTTAAAGCCAGCTGTAATTATGTAAGTTCTATTATTCAATGAGCACTTACTCTTCAGCTTAAGTAGCAGATACTTATATGCCATACCTGAGCCTTCAAACACTTACACAGTGGGACCATTATGCAACAGTCACCTTGAATTCATACCATATGCAAATGTGGAGATAAAAATCTTAAGTAGAAAGAGTAGATGTACTTCAAAACCAGCAAGAAAACATGCTCCAGTGTGTATGAGCAAAGAAAATGAGTATGTGATTATTTTTCCAGAAAAAAAATACAGAAATAGTTATTCATACAATTTGAGTTTTGGAAGCCTAGCTAAATTCTGTATGTATATGAAGGCAAACTACAATTCCATATGTAAATGAAGGGATTTTTCTGCACAGCATCGATAATCTTCCTAACCACACTCAGAAGTTTGACTAGGTTATTGTAATATACCAAAAAAGGAACCTCAGTTACTTTATTCTTCTAGAATAGGAACAAGAAGAACAAAACCACTCAAGCCCAAAACCACAACATTCCAACCCAATTTATGACATACTATGTAGTGGTACAAACTACTCTAAAAAAATTTAGCAGTTGATTGTTATTTTCTTTCAACCTTTTTATTTCTCAATGCTGAGTCAAAAGAGAAGAAAACATCCACTGTAAATTATTTCTCTGAAACTGATGACTGTTAAACTTGAAGGAAATTATTCTGACATAACTTTATCTAATAAAAGTAACAAAACAGAAGCTGCTAAAATAGAATTTAGCAGAGTTCATAACAAAAAGCATGACACAATCTGCTTTAGGAATTTCATAACCACAATACAATTTAACTTACAAAAGGTTTTCATGTCGAAACAAAAAAAAATTTAAATTAAAAACCATAAAAACCCCAAGGCTTAACAATTTAGATAACAGATTATGGCAGTGACGTACAGAGCTTTGCAGATGTTTACTAAAGTAAACAGTAAACTTGCTTACAGAAGACAAGCATTACTAGTATACTTAAACCACCCAGAATCCACAAAGCTGAGCAGCAACACTTTCCCCGTTCCCCCAGTACAGCTTTCATGAGCAATGTTCCGATTTTGCCAGTGACAACTCTTACAAAGCAAATTCAAAACTATTTATTTGGTAGCTTCTACAGAAACAAAATTAATTCAACCAGTAACCTGGATTGAAGGCATTAAAACAAAGGAGGAATGCTAACCACAGGGTTTGTCATGTTAACCATTTCAGTATTCATTTAATATGTTCTCCTACAATTTTAAAATCGAAACTATTTTCACCATCGAAAATGCAAATAGAGCTGTTAGGTTTGGCATCAAAGCATATGAAGTGGGAAAAAAAACCCTCTAGTGTACCCATCTAAAAAAATATAATTCCATTTGAATACAAAATGAGAACTGTCATTTCCTTATTATTGACAAAACAGGAAAAACGAAGTTTGTTCTGTGGAACAGTTTAGTCTGATACAAATGATACAAAAATTTCCCATGTGTACACGATGAAAAGATGTGACTTAAAGCACCAGCTATCGGAAGGATTTTAACACTGTATTGCAAAATTATGGGAAAGCAATAAGTGGTTTTGAAAGTAAACCTCCGTCAGATGTAGTTTTAAAATATTTACATTCTAATGTAGATATGATAAATATTTTATCAAAACAATGTATAATCTGCTGGAGTATATAAAAAAATATTCCCAGCTAAACTGTTTACAAAAATGCACCATCAGTGAAAAGAGTTAGGGACTACCAGTTTACCACAGAAGTCCCAGTTCAAACATAGAACACACATCCAGCATTAGAGTCAGTATTGATTTTCATATTTCTAAAACTGTAACACGTTATTTTAATTGTAAGTATGTGCTTCAATATACGTCATTCTATACGATTCTAAAATGATTTAAAATTGACAAGATGAAAAGAAACAGCCACAGCTCACATACAAAAACAGTAACTTCAGTGTCATCCATCCCTCTTTTTTGCTAAAAAGCTGTAATTTGGCCCTGATTTAGAGAAGTGTTTAAGAACTGAGCAATGCTTACACTGCACTGAAGTCAGTACGCATCAGACATAATCTGTAACTAGGCACATGCTTGTATGAATTTGAGGCCTACAAAAAATAAATTGTAACAACACCTAAATTCTTAAGCATGATGAAAAGATTGCACTGAAAATCTGGTTCAACACTGTCAATGTAAAAGCTGTGCAATGAGGCTTTTCATTTTGAAAAGTCTTCAACAAGCTCCCTAGTAAATAAGCTCACCAACTAGAGTTCTAACCAAATACCAAGTCTGTAAATGCTTCTATCACACACAAGGTGGTACAGAGTTTATGTTTGGCTAATACTATTTTAGAACAGCCTTGAGGCCATATAGAGAAGTGCTTTTCACTATCAGCCCAAGCCTGAAGGTATCTCTGGCTTGATGGCACAGAATCCTGACAGTGTTCTGCTCCCTCGCATCTACACAATACAGTCTAGGTAAAGACTCAACACTAAACAAAATCAAATTTTTAGTGCTATATGACCTAGCAGGAGTAACTGCTTCCATAGATTTTTCATTACACCCTTGGACCTCCTCTGAAGTCAGCAGAAGTGTTTTTATTTCACTGAAACACAGCACTTGCACTTAAATTTTACTTTTCATGCGTAGTGCTTAATTTGCCACTAATAGCTATGACAGACACTTGCTGTCCACGGAGGAGCAAAGGTGCATTTCCATACAGATGTGCCTGATCTCTGAAACACCATGCTGTAATAAAGCAAACCAAATCCTGTTAAATTTACAAAGATCTCATCATCTAAGACTTTAATCCATACAGACCTAGCACAAACCACATACAGCACAGTATCCTAAGGTAACTAAAAAGATGTTTGCATAGCAAATCTTCTTCAAATTTCTCCTATGGAACAGATGAAGCTGACCTCCAATACAAATTTCAATCACAAGAGTGCAAAGTGGTGCTTAATCCTCACTATCAGCTTCTCTCTCTCTCTGTACCTCTACTCTCTTCTTCACTTTGCTAACAGCAGAGGACTTTTGGCAAAATAGAGCAGATATTTCCATCCTCCATTCCAAGCAAGTTAACATCACTCATTAAAAGCAAGAGGGGAAACCTCCCCTAGGCTCTCACTTAACGTTTTTTTGCTTGAAGAGAAAGAACATCCCAACCCTTGGTTGCCTCTATTAAGTGTCTCTGTCCATGACTTATCCATTCTTCTTGGTCCATATATACCCTCCCACAAAACCAACACTTAAACAGACATCGAAGTGCTTCAGCTGGTGAAGTTTCCACCACTTGGTAGTTGTTTTTGTGGGTCTTTTTTAGCTTCATTTTTAGCATACTCTGTTTCTTTGCTTGGTTTCCCGTCTCAGCATTCTGAAGAGTAAGACGCTTTCGGTAACGTTTGACACCAAGACAACTACTTGTCCTTTCTGACAGAACTACTTTCAGGACTTGACCTTTATACTTGTTGATAGTCTTCATGACATTAATTATCTCTGGTGAATCAACATCAGGATGGTTTAGTACCACAACTGGCTGATTACGACGAGGGCATTTTATCAACTGATTAGTTTTCAGAGGAAGAAGTCGAAGACGTCTTGCTGTCAACAGGTATGACATATCAGAACCTGAAGTGGTTTCTGACTGAGCTCTTGTTTTCCTCTTAGGAAGTTCTCTGAAGCTTGTTTGTTTTGCCTTATTTTTGGGACTTTTTGAATAGGGCTTGCTTTGCTTGCTCACATCACTGCTTTTCTGAAATGGTACACCAGTTTGCTTGCTGTTACTTTTAGCACTTGCCTCTCGCTTTGGTCTTTGCCTGAGTGATATCGTTTGGGACTCAGCACTTGGTTCACCCTGATTAGGCAAAGATGGGAAATTACTGCTGAGTGTCTCAGAAACACTGACAGGGACCGGGCGAGGCAGAAACATTTCATTGCGATGCACAGGAGCTGATGTTTCACTCCTGTTTTCTATTCCATACGAGCTTTGACTGCTAGTAGCATTCAGCACTCTCAGCATTGTCCCTTTGGGGATAAACACTGGGGTAGCAACATGGGAATTTTTAGTTACCCTGTTTTTAGAAGTTCTTGCAAATGTAAAGAGCTGATCTTCGCTGTGTTCTTCACTACTAATCACACTTCTTCCACCATGTGCTTCAGACAAAGTCACAGGTTGTTCCTCTTCAGTGGCACAAACAGTTCCCTCACAGCTTGCTGAACTGTCTTGAGGCAAAAGCAACTTTTTACTAGAAGCCTGACATCTCAAGGGCACGGATTTCATGTTAGGCTCAGCAGCAGACATGAGCTGAGCAATCTTTCTACACAGCAATGTTGCTGATTTCTTCCTGCGTGTTGTGTCATCCCATCTGACATCCTCTGGAACATTTTCAGTCCCAGAGCTAAGAGAAAATACAGATGAAATAACAGGTCCTTCAAAAGGACTGCCTTTATTTTCCATCTTCTGTAGTTCAAGTGATTTCAGATGACTACTCTTCTGGCTCATGGTTTCAGGTCTTTTTACTTTGCTCAAGCCAAAAGTTATATCCTCAAAAGCTGGAGTTTTAGTAACGTGAAAGTTTTTTCCTCCTTCAGAAGATGTAATAGATTTTTTATCAAAACCCTTTCCAGCTAAATGAGCTGTGGTAGAGCTGACTGGTAGACTCCTACATTCTTTGTCAACCCTCTTCACAGACAATGTCTCCTTTTCTTTATGGAAAGCTGAAAAAATTTTGTCCTCTTGAGCAGCTTCTACTGGAACATTCTTGGAACTTTTACCTTCGGAAACGGAAGCGTATTTTGGACGGTATGTATCTTCACCTTCTTCACAACAATACAGATCACTATGCAAGCTATTTTTTCCACCTACTTTCCCCCTTGAGGATTTAAGATCACTTTTTTTTTCAGTACTGTTCATCGCCAGAGATGGAGAACAAAGTTCTATAACACCTGAATGGACATCACTACCTTTCACCAAATGAAAGCATAATTTTGATGTATCTTCCCTCTGTATAGATACAGAGCTATAGCCTGAGAGCTGAGAATCAGAAGAACAAAAACATTCCGAATTCTTGTTATACATACTATCCAAATTAAGCTGGTTACTAACACTGGGTAATTTGTTTACATTCACTTCCATAGTTAGTAACTCATTTTGACACACAGAAGATGTTTTCTTTACTTCTGCAGATTGTTCTATACCTTGATTCTCAAGTTCCTCTTCTGCACAGTTCACAGGTTTGTAAGTTGCTTCTTTCATAGGAATTAGTTTAAGAACCAGCTGCTGTGCTCCATTTACTATTTTTAGCTCTACTATCTGAGCTAAACAGTTGGAAGGAACTACAAGTTCAGATGGTGCAATTACTGTTAAAGGCATCCCAGGTTGTAAAGGCTCTGTTTTTGGAGAATAAACTTCAACCTCCACACTTTGATTCTCACATACACTCATTTCAGATGGCTCCAATATTGTCTTGTCCTGGACTGATGACGCGTTTATGCTACATTCTACATTTTGAGACGAGCAGACTGTTTTAGTTGCTTTACTTGGAATCTCACAAACCATAGTTGAAGACAAATTTGAAAGTTCATTTTGGAAAGGAATTTTATTGTATTTCTGCTTTTTACATAAAGTGCTTTGACTCTGCTTCTTTTGCTTGTGGTTCATGAGAGTATTTGACAGCCGTTTTCTGGGTGTTTCATGCACTCTTCTCGTATGTTTAACTATATAGTCATGTCTAACAGCACCATATTCACAGTACTCACACTGATATGGAAAGGTTCCAGTGTGTTTCACCAAATGTCTCTGGAATTCTCCTTTGGTGTAGGATACATAACTACAGTGGGAACAAAGAAATTTAATTTCTTCATGTTGCCCTACATGCTTTTTATACTGTAAAGGATCTTTTGTTGAAAATCTGCATTTATCACAGTAGTATTTGCCTGGCAGAAAATTTTTTACTTTAAATGTTTTCTGGGTTTTACTTGGGGTTTTTCTTTCATGTTTTTCGTAGTCTGCAGCATTGGCACCCTCAGGAACAAAACTGAAAGCTGGTGGTTTAATATGACTGCACTTCTTGCAGATGAAATTTTTGTCTTCAGTCCACCCAAGCTTCTTATGCTTCTCTATATCTTGCATTGAAATTTTCTGAACATTTCGGCACTTTATACAGCTTATCAGTGACAACTTATTGTTCTCAGCCTCAGTTCCTTGGTAACAGCAGTTTTGGTCATCTGCCCCTTTTGACAGATTTGTTTTATCATCAGATTGCTTTGGGGATGTAGTTAAAGAATTATTTTTATCATTAATTTGGTCAGGATACAATCTTGGTAAAATTTCCCTCATTTTTTTCAACTGCATTTCAGATGAAGCAACTCTGCACCATTTTCATTAAACACAACAGCAACAGACAGAATGTTTTCTTGGTATCAGTCCTGTGTATGTTTCTTATCGATCAATCATTCAAGCTACCAATCTGCAGAACATAAGCTTTGGGAGAAATGATGTTCAAGCAACTGCATCCATATTATATTCCATGTTCCTAGTCGATCAGCTTGCAGCACTAGAGAATAAAAGCAGAACATTAAGTCAATTAAGATTCAATGATCACTGAAATACAATGAATTAATAATTGAACTATTAGTGGACTACAGCTGAATTACAGAGTGCAAGTTTACTGTTAATATACCATTGATTGTATTCTGCATATACAACCAATAACTCTAAAACATACCAAATCAAATAATCCTTTAACATTTGCTCTCATTCAAAACATTCCCAAATTCGTATAATTACCTGCTATGCATCAAAACCTGAAGAATTTATGGTATTTCTCCCATGTCATGAAGAATTTTACACTTAAGAAACATATTTATAATCCAAACAAGATACTTGATAACAGAACTGAGCAGCGGAGTATGATTTCAGTTCATATATAGCCCTCAACTCAGGACAAGATATCATGAAACATGCAAGTTCCATTCATATGTGAATAGTAGGGAAATAGAATGCGACTAAGATGGTTACTAGAAACATAGAACTATTAGTTTGTTTTTAAATAAAAGAATTTTTAAGTTAGCATGGAAATTCCTGACATACAGAAGGAAGTTCTTTTCTAATCACTGCCAATGTTTCAGATACAAACAGTCTTGAACACTAATTCATAACAAGATGTGATTTATGCTTCACATGTTCTCAAAGTAATGAAGTCAAAACAGTCTGTGGCTGCAAAATTAATTACTTTTTCTTCTATTAATATTACAGTATAATCACTTCTATATATGTGGACAAGCACATAAATAATTCATTTTATCCTAATAAAACAGAATGTCAATCAAGCAAAATAAACAATGCAACATAAGGCAGAGGGAGATCAGTAATATCACTGTAAAACACCAAACTAACACATGCAGTATGTTTGGCCCACAGGTTCCAGCACTCTGTCTCTCTACTATATTTAACAGGAAGAAGATCTCAGCCTTTAAGCTTCTGGCAAGACTGTGAGACCACTATTATTTGGAAAATAAACAATCAAATTAGGCTTTTGAGGCCTACATGAAGTCCACCTTTCTTATTCTAACATCATTAGTTATAGATATACTGTTGCACACACTTGCAATCACAAACAGACTCAATTGGATGAGGTTACTTCTGTTTTCCAGTACACCCTACAAAAGACTTCTGAAGTCCAGATCCTCACCAAGTTTACCTACAGAGATCAGGGCCTGACTTGGACTCCAAAAGCACAGTGCTGAGTTCACTTAAGCAGCTTCCCATCACAATAATCATACAGTAATCAAGAAATTAAGCTACGATACTGGAAAGACATTGAGATGCCTGAGCAAGTCCAGAGTAGGGCAACAGAGCTGGTGAAAGGTCTAGAGAGTAAATCTTACCAGGAGTGGCTGAGGGAGCCAGAGGTGTCAAAAAAGGGACTCAGGAGAGACCTTATTGCTCTCTGTAACTACCTGAAAGGAGGCTGTAGCCAGGTGGGTGCCAGCCTCTTCTTCCAGGTAAGAAGTGACAGGAAGAGAGGAAATTGAGCCTCAAGTTGCACCAGACCACGTTTAGATTGAATATGAAGAAAAATTTTTCATTGAAAGGGTTGTCAATAATTGGATCAGGTTACCTATGGAAGTGGTGGAGTTACCTCCTGGGGATGGAGTTAACATCCCTGGGGATATTAAAGACATGTAAACTGGGCACTCAAGGATATGGCTTAGTGGTTAGCTTGGTAGTGCTGGGTTACAGGTTGGACTTGATAATCTTGTAGGTCTCTTCCAGCCTAAAAAATTCTGTGATCTCCCCAGTGGCTTGACAGGACTAAATATCTGATCCAGGAAGGTTTTCCTGCATCTTACATGCTCACAACCCAGAAAGCAACGATACTACTGCATCAAAAGCAGCATAGCCAGCACATTGAGGGAGGCAATTCTCCCACTCTGCTCTCATGAGACCCCACCTGGACTGCAGCTGCATCCAGCTCTGGGGCCCCCAACACAAGGAAGATGTTCAGTGCCTCTCCTCTGGACCCATTCAAAGCTTATCACAGAGCTGAAGCACTTCTCTCATGAGGACAGGCTGAGAGAGTTGGGGTTGTTCAGCCTAAAGAGGTGGCTTCACAGAGACCTTACAGCACCTTCAAGTACCGAATGGGGGCTTTCAAGAAGGCTGGAGAGGGACTTTTCACAAGGGCATGCAGTGATAGGACAAGGGGGAATGGCTTCAAGCTGAAGAAATGTAGATTTAAATTAGATATTAGGAAGAAATTCATTACTGTGAGGGCGGTGAGGCACTGGAACAGGCTGTGCAGAGAAGCTGTAGATGCCCCACCCCTGGCACAGTTCAAGGCCAGGCTGGATGTAGCCCTGAGCAATCTGGTCTAGAGGAAAGCATTCTTTCTCATGGCAGGAGATTGAATTAGGTCTCTTCCAACACACACCACTCAGTGATTCCATGATCTTCCTTGTACTCCATCAATATCCGTAACTGCTGTATCAATGCTGCCCTAAATATAGGGCTCTTCAAAGTGTTCTGATGCAACCACAAACATCAGTAAAAGTAGATTAGAAAACCGGTTAGGGACAAGCTTTTCCCTCTTAAGCAGATGGATGGGTGTACACTAAAACTTCTTAGTGGGTAGTTCTAGAACTGTTGTCATCTCATCTCATTGCAATGCAGACAGCTGTGAAAATACATACAATTTGAAAAACAAATCAATGGCAGCCTGCAGGAAGGAGGAAAGTATACATGACTGCTGTATCATGATCTGGAGTATTTCCTTCAAGCAATTCTAATGTGGATGATATTATGTGCTCTATTACTCTGATTCTAAAGACTGAAAAACAAAACGTTTGTGGTAGTTCAGATGGAACATCCTTCCCTGGCTACTACCACTTTCTAGACTTAAGACTAACCTGCTGACACACAAGTGTGGTGGTGGTAGGCCTATGCTCAGGACATCTACTATTTTGTTTCAGGAGAAAGATGACAAGAGATCTTGATAAGCTCAAGGTCCAGACCACAGATGCTTTATGCATTTCTGTACAGCTTTAAGAAAGAAGTAACATGGCATTTGAAAGGAAACAGGGAAGCTCTATCAGTATTTGCCTTTTTCTGCTGTTAACATCTATCCATTAATAGTGAAACTGCCCTCCATGTGAACTAACTGAAAGCTAAGTATAGAGAATCTATGTCATCAACATCCTTGACCACAAAAAAATATATAAACCCAGAGAATTTTCTTGTGTTTTTTAAACTCTGTAGATTTCACTTCATGGGAGAACATAAAAAAAGAATCCACAACCTTTAAAGGCCAAGAAAGTACAAGAAACACATTCCAACATTTTCAGAACACTTCAATTTAACAGTTCTGGGCTTCTCATTCCAAGACTATGCCAGAAAAATATAACAGAGGTATCAAAGAACAGGCTAGTAATCCTTCCAAATTTTTCTAATTCAAACAGCTATATGTAGGAAAGTCTGCCATGGTTGAAGCCTAAACACACGTTTTCATGCAGAGCTGTGACAAATACCGTGTTCCAAGCGTTGGTGTGCCTGCATTCCGTACGTGGCCAGGTTGATCCCAGGCAGCAGCCAAGCAGCCACAGAGCCACTTCCTGCTGTCCCACCCTCCTCTCCCTCAGCAGCAAGGAGAGTGAAGGAGAGAAGAAGCACAGGAAAGTTTATGGGTCAGGACAAAGGCAGTTTAACAGAAGAAGCAGGGAGGTGACATAAGGGAAATCACTCACCACCTTCCACAAGCAAACCAATGCCCAGCCAGTCTCTGAGCAGCAGGCACCCTGGAAGGCAACCCCCCTCTGCCCTTCTTCCTCTGCTTCCAGTTTTCATGGCTGAGCATAACATTGTCTGATGTGGACTATCCCCAGACCAATTCTGGGCAGCTGTCCCAGCTTTGTGCCCTCCCAATCTCTTGCCCACCCCATGCCTACTCAATAGAGTGGCAGGGGAAGAAAACCTTGATGTTGTGCAAACATTGTTCAGCAACAACCAAAACACCAGTGTGTTAGCAAGACTGTTTTAGCCACAGATCCAAAACACAGCACTCTACAGGCTGCTTTCAAGAAATTTAACTCCATCCCAGCCAGACCCAGTAAAAGGTAAAAAAAAAAAGAACTGAATAATCAGCTGATGTCGAAGTAACATCTCTGCTGTCTTCCTAGCTAGTTTTTCACCATGTACCCTGAACACTGACCAGTTAATAACAAAGGTTTTGATACAAACAGCTCCAATTTATACTTATTTTAGATAAAATAAGCCCAAAATTATATTGTAATTTCATGCCTGCATTAAAAAATATTTTTTTTCTAGTTATTTCAGAAAGCCAAGATCATCAATGTACACAGGGAGGTGAACATTACATACATTCACTCCACACCACTGGGGAAGGTGGGGAGGGGGAGGAATTCCCCTAAAGATTTGTTTTGGTATTTGAAGAATTGGCAGAAACATGCTTCAGAAGATCTAATTAAAAGATAGATAGTTGATTTTCAAGTTATAATCATATGCAGTGCACACAGACCAAGCCAAAGATATCATTAAAGAAAGACCTTGAAATCTAGAAAGAGCCTCGATGGCCAACACAGGAATGGGATGGATGAAAAATGAAATAAGAGACGCTAAGAGTGTCAAAGTCAATTCCAGTCATTGTCTTTACAGTAATGAATTCAGAAAAAAAAAAGTAACAATATTAAGAAATACAAAGTACACAAATTAGGAAACATTTTAAAAAATTAGAGACCCTAGTTTGGAGAGGAAAAATAATGGAAAGACATCACAAGAAAGACAAACCAAATTTTCCCATTCACTCCTACCAAACACCTGCAATTCAGTGACATTAAAAGGTCAGGCATTCAACGAAACAACCACTTCCACCTTTCACACAACAATATCATGTCTTGAACTTTGCTGCTCAAGACACAAGAGATTAACAGATCCAGAGAAACTAAAAGGCATTCCAAACTCTGGATAACCCAGGTACATAAAGGTTAAAAAACAAAGATCCATTAAAACAAAGGAAAAAAGGATGAAACATCCTCTGCAGCCTGACCATGTTATGCTGACAAATTCAACCAGTACAAGAGTTTTTGCACTGCAATAGGTTATAAACCACTGATGTGGCCACTGTCAGACTGGAAATTTCTATTTACTTCAAATACACTGAAAATTTGTTCATCATTTCAAAGAAGAATATGTACATTCCAGGGCTTTAGTTTCCTTTAGTTCAAATTACATGCTGCTATCAATGAAAAGGGTGTGATGAGCAGGATGCATTTAGCCTATGTGATCAAATAAATGAACCCTTACTTCAGCAAAGCACACACCTCTCACGCACAAAGATCACAGGCTGCAGCCAATTATCAGGGTGTGCTTTGGTACTGAAAAGTCCATACAAGTTTAAAAGGAATTGGAAGACACTGTGTATCACTGCATCAGGAGGATGCAGTGTATAAAATTTGAGCCACTGTAAAAAATTTCAATCTCTATGCATGCTTAAAAATTACCTTGCCTGTATTTTGCAATTTTTTATATATATATATACTGACTGTTTAACATCAACTATCTCTGTTCAGCAGTTAACTGTTCTACTGACCCAACTACATGGCTGCCAATTACCAGTCACTAATTTTAGGCCTAACGACTGGGAGAAAGTCAATGTGCTTCACTCAAGTATCACATATTGCATTAATTAAAATAATTAATTTTGTATTAAAAACAAACAATTCAAATACACCAAAGAAATTCTGTCTACAAGTACTTCTTCTTAAAAAGCCATTTTGTCTCACAATAACAGCTAATCACACAGTCTTAACAGTTCTTGGTTTTCAGCTGAAATTCACATGAGGTTTTTCAAAGCAAAATGAATGAAGAATGACAATGCAGACAATTAAGAAGAGCAAGGACCGTGCACCAAGTTTTTAGAGCTCGTTTTTATTAAAAAATATACAGTTCTTTCACCCTGTAGGAAAAAAACAGATTACACTTAAAATGTTTATTGCTTACAAAGTCATGCAAAACACCGATTGAAAGAAAATCACTATTTTTTGAATGCATAAGTGAAAAATTGTCCAATCTACTAACGTTTTTTGGCATTGTATGGACGCAGGTACATGTATGTACCATGCAGCATTCTACTGAAATGGAGGTCTGCTTCCCTGCGGCTCCAGGAACAAGGCCTATTTGTTTCTTTATTTGTATCTGAAAGATACCATTTCTGTCATATCATTCAACTGCTTGGTGGTCTTCCTGCAATAAGCTAAACAAGGCATTACCAAATAACTACTGTATCAAAAGCAGTATTCTAGAGTGCTCAGAGACGTTTATAGAGTTTTTAATCATGACATGTGTGATCAATTTTTTTAAATCTATGCTGTCCATTTCATCATCATTTCACACAATTTACAACGATTTTCAAAGCCTTTCTGTATATCCAGAACATACTGACTAGTATAAAGCATTACCCTACTCTAGAGTTCTAAGGCCTGTAGGAAATACAGCAAGGAAGTATGGCACTGAAGAAAATGGGAGAAGAGGGGGAAGAGTCCCATTAAAAGCACATATCCCTCCATGCCCTCATCTCAAAGCACTCAAGTAGATTTTAAAATTGATTTCCACAGATTTCATTCCTGCTAAAATTAGCCACATAGTGTTTGTACGTGCAAGAAAAGAGCCTTGACTGTAACCACCTACTGCAGCAACAATGCACAACAGACTGCTAGAAAAATCCTGTAAAACACCACTAGTCTTCTTAACTATAAAGCTGACTTTTTAAATTAAACGTACATTGCAGGACATTTTGGCTACATCTACTATAACACTGGATTATTTATTTAGAAGAAAATCGGTTTATACGTCTAAATTACTTCAAGCGTCCAATGTAACACTTTTCAATGATAGACTGTCTTGCAACAAAATTCAATATGGGATTCAATTAAGCCAATCTTATGCCCAAACACTCATAAGAGCCTTATTTGCACACAAAACACAGGATGTTCTATTTTGCTCATGAACACATTTACTAACCCGAGAGCTTCTTTTCTTCAGGATGACCAAGACGACAAACCTGGATAACAGCTTAAGTCCAGACGAGTCCAAAGCGGCCTGATGGCGTCCACGAGACAGCAAGCACCAAAACCCTCCTTTTCTCGGGCATGCAGCGCACCCACGCAGCAGCGCTGCCGCCCCTCCGCGGAAGGGGCCTCCCTCGGCGGCTCGCCGCCCGTGCGCGGGCCT
>VZRH01002024.1:232872-277933 GCA_013397555.1 Urocynchramus pylzowi
CGGCCCCGCGCAACGGGCCGCGGGGAACAGGGCGAGGGCGGCCCCGGGTGCGCCCTGTCAGGAGCCGCCAGGTCGGGCCGGCGCCCGCTGGCCGTCCCTCCACGGTGACACTACAGGCCAGAGGATGCGCTGTTGTTCCCAAAAACCTCTCCACATCCCTTCCCATTCCGCTGTGTTTTGCTAGGCTATGGTGTGGGCACACGCTTCGCGGGCATCACTCAGTAAAGTACTACAATGAGGTAGTTGGGTATTTTCATATTCTTTCTATGAAATCCAGATGTCTTTTGAAATTAAGTGTTCTTAGCAAAATTTGAAGGGAGAAAAAGAGGATTTAACTGACTGCATACTGCCCTATAAAGTACCTTTGATGTCACTGCAATATCAAGTCGCTCCACTTTAAAAATAAACCATATCTAAAACAGGGCCCGAGGTCTTGCCAGATGAGGTCTTTGGAATGATGGTTTTTCGTACACGTCTTCAAAGTCGAACTCTGTTGCTGTGACGCATTTTCCGATCCGTTCTCTACTGGAATGATTTGAGAGTGCTTGATCTTGTCCAGGCATGGACATAAATCCTCAGGGATCGTGGATTTTGCAATAGGCTCTTCAGGTCAAAAAAAGAAAAGGGTAAGCTATACATTGGGAAGTCTGGGGGGAAAGAATCTTCTCAATTATAATTTTTTTAGTTCCAAAATGAGATCTTGTCTTCAAGAGTCTGTTACATTTTTTGATTAGCAGTGTAAGAAAGCATTCTCAATGGCAGTTTGGAACACCGTAGTTTACTGAATGTCTTGTAACTTGTGAAGAAAGTTTTCTGGCTGATAGAGCCTGTTGGGATTTCTAGAAGGTTTTTGACAAAGACTGTCAAAGAAACAAAACTATAATGGCATAGGACCAAGAGTCTTGGCATGAATAGCTGGTTAAAGATGGAATGAGTTTGTGGTCCTTGTAGCACAGAGATGACAGGTGTGCTGCTGGATCAATCTCTGCTTGGACCTGCTCAACATACAAGTGACTTGAAAAGGGAGCTGGGCACTCAAGTGACAGCCTTCTGATCGTACCAAGCTATTAGGGACCTGAGGACAAAAACCCACTAAAGATCTGGGAAGGACCTTATGCAGCTGAATAACTAGACAGTAAAATGGCAGATTAGATTTTGGATAGATAAAGGTGATGCACAGTGAAGAAAAACATCCTGACTTCAAATAAAAAATCAACTCTAATCTGACTAGTACTGTACAGGGGCAAAATCTTGGCCTTAGAAAAAGTTTTTGTGAAAATCTCACTTCAGTGCTTAATTGAGTTGATAAAAATAAGTCTTAACAAAGCAGTTTAATGCTGCCCTGTAAATTCATGATTAAACTCATTTTAAAAGCTTTTTGAGTTGTAAGTTCCCTCAGCTCAGGAAAGACAGAATAGTAGTGGAAAAGGTTTAGTGAAAGGTAAAAAGGATGATCAAAGATACTTTACACTCAACTCCACGAAAGGAACAGCTAAGGAAGCTTCTATCTGGAAAAAAAGAAAAAAGATTGCTATTGATAAAACAAAGGGCTAAAAATCATGAGTGATCATTGTAATTTTGAGCAGTTACAGAGTTACAGTTGCAAGTTGTGTGTGCGGATCCCATGAAAGCCACCAGGGACAATTTGCAATTACTGACTGGTGTCAGCTGTTCTGCAAAGGTGAGTATGTAGTGTTATGAAAGCTTACTTCCCTAACTGTTAAATCAATCAGTCTTTGTAATATGAGCATGTATTCACTTTGTTACCATGTATTAGTTCACATAATACAGTGAAATGGAATGAGATAGTGGAATTCTACTGGAGACTTTGAGTTTGTTCATACTCAAGTAAAACAAACTGAATGACCCAGCCCAGCCCTGGAAATAAGGACTTTGCTTCTTGGAAGCATAGAACTGTCCATTAAAGATAAAGGACACCCATGGACAACTCAGATAAAGCCAGAATTCTAGTCACTCTGATATGTCTTTGAAACCCTTCCAGTGTTATCTGGCAAAACTGACCCCAGGGACATCTGGATCAATAGGTAAGTAGCAAGAATGCTGCAGAAGTACAGTTGCCTGGCAAAATTTTACAGTGATTAGAAATCAGTAGTGTGGGTCTTAGTCAAATCATGTTCCAATGGAGTGATTGAAGGGTATAAGAACCCTGTGTTAAAAAACCACATTCAGGGTGACCCGGTTTGGCTGGGACACCTCATGCACATGAATAAATATTTACTCTTGTAATTCTAGACTTTGTTTCCTGGCCTCTCTTTGTCAGCACCAATTCTTGCTAATTTTCATAGAAATGAACTACACTTAGCAGATCAGTTTTTTCAAAAACAGAAAAATTAGGAACATTCCTAAAATACAAAATTATAATATTTTACACAATAATTCAAGAAATAGTTTGCTAGACAACAGGTTTTCTCACCTCATCTATCGGTATCTGAGAAAGTCCAGACTGCAATAAATGTACTTCATATCAATAAACTGGAACCAGTTATCTGATAGGAAACACTGATTAAGCACTTTTACCTCTCTTTCTTAGATATGTGTAGCTAGCCAGCTCTGAGGTTAGAATGACAATTTCCTCTAACAAATGCAAATAGAGTATTCAGTATTTAAATAAGGTCAAACAATGTCATCCAGAAAAAGCCTTGTTATGGAATGCTTGAGAGACAATTTGCATCTTCCTCAGTGTTTTACAGCTACATGAATTCAGTCCCTCCCCTGCATTTTCTAACCTCGCGTTAGAAGCGACTCGATTTCCCATCCGTGTCGCATGAGCGCTCTCTTTGCAGACGCAGTCGGACCCGATCCCATCATAGCGCCTCTTTCTCACTTAGGCTCCAGCCCTGAGCCGACTCAGAACACCAAACAGGGAGTAATTCCCTGCAGTTTCCACCTTATCTGTCCCCTTTGGCTTGCCATATGCAAGCCATCTTTGGTGACCTTCGAATTCCCAGCTCTTGCCTGGTCTTTTGTCCTTCTCAGTTTGTCCTGTGATTCAGCCACCCGCAGTGCTGGTTAGGCACTCGTTCCTGAGCTTTCCTGCTGAGGCTCCCGAAGGGAGGGCCGGCACTTGGTAGTGCCAAGGCTTGTTACCCAAGTAGGAAACGCTGATAGCAGAGCTGCTAATTGGCAAACAGAAGCAGCATCCAAGCAAGAAGCCTCTTTAACTTCCTGCATCCTTTGCAGCATTGCTGTCAATGAAATTGTTCCTGTCACCAGGAATTCACCACAGCTCCTATGTTGCCTCTGCTTGTCTTGTTGCCATCCTGCATTCCTTTCCATCCCCTAACAGAATTATCTGATATGAAATGCTGGTTGTTGCTTGTGGGTCCATGAGAACCACAGGTAGACAGAATCCCATAATCACAGAATGGGTGAGACTGGGAGGGAGCACAGTGGGTCATCTGGTCCAACCTCCCTGCTCAAGCAGGGCCATCCCGGAGCACATAGCACAGGATTGTGTCCAGATGGTTCTTGAAGATCTCCAATGAGGGAGACTCCACAACCTCTCTGCAAAATCTGTTCCAGTGCTCAGTCATCTGCACAGTAAAGAAGTTCTTCCTCAATATTCAGGTGCAGTTTCCTGTGCATTAATTTCCATTGCCTCTTGTCCTGTTGCTTGGCACCACTGGGAAGAGCCTGGTTCTATCCTCTTCATGAAGCCTCCCTTCAGATACTTAGAGATTTTGGTGAGGTCTCTTTTCAGTTGTCTCTTCTTGAGACTGAACAAGCCCAGCTCCTTCAGCTTTGAAGCTCATCTACAAAACTATAAAACAGCTGTGTTTAGAGAAGGTTCACAAAAAAAAGAAAATAAAGAGAATGAGCTACAAGATGAATCAGGTGCTCTAGGTACTTCTCTTGGAACAGTTTTGCTTTGTGTGTTACTAAATTCACAAGCCCTTCTGTCACTGAAAATGTTGGCATAAATCAAACTCTCTAACACTATTTTTAGTACTAGATTGCAGGCATTACTTTATTACAGCACTGGATGCATGCCAGCTCCTTACCTGAACATGCATAAGCACTTTCAAGACTTTTCACTATTTGTACATTTTAGCAAACAAAGAAATTAATGTTCATTGGCTGTAATTTATATAATTGTCTTCATTAATTATTATTGTATCTTCTATTGGTTGTTGATTGATTTCTTTCTTCTCATGCTAATTAGCCCATATTTTCAGGGGTTTTATTATCTTTTTTCTGGGTAGAGAGGGTTTCAATTCAAAGGCTGAATTGTCTTTGTTAGTTTTGTTTTTATCTCAAGTTTCTGCAAAATGTCCTTGTGGTTCATCAATTCTGCATTCCTAGTGTCCAGTTTCAGCAATATATCTCTTGCCCAGGTCTGAGATCACTGAAGCATATCAAGGTTGATTACAGTTGTTTTAGTGAAACTTAAGGTTTCGGTAATTTTCCCAAACCGTGTTCCCACTAGAGCAGCTAGTGGCAAACCTTGTTGTGTGAATCAATGCATGGAGATAACCAGGGTGATCACTAAGCCCCCATGCTGAAGTGTAAAGAGTGGATTTATTTCATTACCTCACTAGCAACACTGGGTGGCTGAGACATAGGCTCTGTCAGGCTTAGTTCATCCTAGGAAAGAGAGGCACATGGGGACAGGAGCTCTGTCAGGCTTAGTTCATCCTAGGAAAGAGAGGCACATGGGGACAGGAGCTCTGTCAGGCTTAGTTCATCCTAGGAAAGAGAGGCACATGGGGACACAGGCTCTGTCAGACTGAGTTCAGCCTAGCAGGCCATGAGGATGGCCAGGGGCTCGCTGCCTGCCCCGTGTATCAAAGGGCTTCACGCGTGCACAGTTTATCCCAAGGCTGTGCTTCCATGATCTCTTCCTCTCCCAGCAGGAGGCTCAAGTGTGTGAGAGTGTGTTATCCCTACACAGCACCCCTGCTTCCTCAAAACAGGTAATAACACTAGACATAATAAATTGAGTTTTCCCACACTGACATCCTGAGCAGAACTATTCCCTCCTCACCAAATCTTCCAGTTTTAACCCCTTCCTCCTGGCACTTGCTAAATGCTGGCTACAGGGGCATATGACAGAGTGGAAAATGAGACTTCTTATGATTCATTGAAACAATTAATTATAAAAATGAGTTTAAAAAATTGGAAAAGTTATTAGGAAAGTTATATAATTTCCAACATCCCCCCCCCTCCCCCAGAAAAGTAAAACAAACAATGTGCTGGAAAACAAGTGGTGATAACTCAAGTTGAAAATGAGGAAGGGCACTTTTTTGAGACAAACAGAATTTCTCTCTGAGCTATTGCAGTATCTTCACATAACATCATCCCCTTTCAGGACACTGATAAAACTATAGCCAAGTGGATATGGTTTTTTTCACTCTATAGACTGCAATAATGCAATAGTACAGTCTGTTAAACTCAGGGAATGCACTTTGTACAGCTAAACTTTGTTGAAGTTGAACATTTTGACTTCCAGGGTAAAAATATACTACTTTGTAAGCATTCAGAGCACTTAAAAAAAGAGAACTACAATCTTTGTTTTCCAAAACGTGCACACAATGACAGTAGTCAGGATTTCAAACAGCAAGAGCAGAAGTTTCAGTTCTGAGTTTCCCAGCCCCGCTTATTGCAGGCATGGACTTGAAGCAACCAGCTGGGTTGTTGCTTTGCGTTTCTGTGGCTGTTCTTGGTGCTGTTTGATACGTTCCCTCTTCAAGCGGCTGAGCAAAGTGCGTGCATCATGTGACGCATTCTAGAGGTTTCTTCGGACACGGCTTGCTGCTGTGCCGCCGCGCAGCTCTCTTGCCCCGGCGGGCCTGCGGGCCGTGCCGGAGCCTGCGGCGGCGGCGCCTCACGGCGCTCGGCGCGCGGGTCTCTGCTGCCCTCCAGCGGCCGCCGCCGCGCTCCGCACCCGAGGGCCCGTCTGCCCGAGGGAAGGCCGCTGGGAGCCCCCGCAAGCGCACGGCTCTCGCCTCTCTCGGCCCTCTCTTGCCGCGACATTTCTGGTATTTCCACCTACGTCCCGGCTGTCGGTGACCTCACGCCGCACAGGCAGGATCTGTTCTCCCTCCCAGAGCGCGCACTCAGGCTCAGCCTCGCCCCCGCGTTCCTGCGCTACGTGGCGGCGCCTCTCGCCAAGCCAAACAGGGCGGGAAGGGCGGCCGGCAAGGACTGCGGGCCGCTGCTTGGGGTGGCTGCTCCAGCTAGCAGCCTGCCTTTACAGTCTTGCAGGAAACGCTCTCGTGTACACCTCAGCTCATTTATCAAATTGTTTGGTTTGGGAAATAGATTTAAGCATAGGGGTGAAGGCTGTGGCCTGTGCAGTCATATAAACCTTGATGCTTTGGGAGCTCAGCAGATGAAGGTCAAGCTGAAGAAGAGAAGAGCCAGCTGAGAGTGAGGCCAGGGCAGGAACTGGAAGGAGGTTCTGAGCTGCTGGAGACTGCAACTCCTGCATGGCTTTGCAGCAGACAGGCTGTGAGCAGTCATTAATTTGGGGCTAGCCTGGACACTTTATTGAAGGGCGGTAAGCAATGATTACCTGCAAGAAAGAGACCCCAGGTGAGCTGGAGGCCCCTCCTGGCACCATGTTCCCTGCCGGTGGCTGAGCTGAGAAGAGCCCTGGGGTGCGGGCCTGGGGACTGCAGCCATCAGCCTGCACATCTCCAGTGGCAGCCCCAGGAAGGACAACCATGGGCAGTGGTGAGCATTCCTCACAGCTGCCTAAGAGAATGGGGAGGAAATACGGAGTGAGCAAAAGCAAAAATTAATATTCAATCAGTTAAATTAAAAACACACCCAGTTACAAGTCAGCAGTTCTCCCTCATCATTTATTTTTGTGGTTCACAGCCATTCCTTAAAAAATATTTGAAACTACCTAGGGATAGAATAACAGTCTTCAGCAGGCAGTAAAATGGATCCATGGTATGATGTGTCCTGTAAACCAATACAGCAGGAGAAATCTGAAAAAGAGTCTTGCATTTTACACAGAAATTAGAAAAATAGTGCCTAGCCAAATACCATTAAAAAGTCATAATACTCTTTTCAGGCCTTTCAGATTTCAGATTTCATTGCCTTGGATTTCTGTAGGTATTGCAACTATTATAAGAGTTTTTTCAGATAACTATTCATTGTGTGAAATTTTGTTTTGCCATCTATGACAAAATTAGAGACAGGCAGACGATTATCCGTCTTAAATCTATACATAGTTAATTCCTGTTAAAGCTATAGAGGTCTTAAATGACATTCCTTTATTTAATAGAATTTTATTATGTGACTTTTTCTAAAAGGATCTTAGTTTGATATTTTCAAAAAGATCCAGTAATGATGCAAATCCAGACTGCTCAATGAGTGCTTTTTTCTTTAGAATAATGAGGAAGAGTAAAATAGGAGTTGGGGGCCATTTTTGTCTTTGTTTTTCTCTAGTAACTCAGAAATCCAAGACATCATTATCACTTGTATTTTACTTTTGTATCTATGGATTTTAATTCCTGAAGAAGTAAAGGTGAAGAATTAGTAAAAGGAAATGTTTTTTAATTATTGTCAAGGTTCTAAAATTAGTAAATATATGTTTCAGTCAAGCCTGAGAACAGCGTTTTCTTTTGGCTGCTCAACATCCCAAAGCACTGGAGCTGCTCTGTCAGCACAAAACACCATGAATAGCATGAGACATGCTTTATGAAATATGAGCCCTCAATACAACCCTGTGTCATGATGTAGTATGAAAACTGCCTCATTTTGGATCAAAATCACATTTTAGGGGCATCTTTTAATTTTTTAATTAATTTTCTTCAATTTGTCTTAAAAAGAGATGAGAAGATTAACATTTTTTATAGCTTCTTGCTTACATTTTTTTCTTTTACATTTTCACACCTGTGAAGTGTTTCTGACATCTGATAGTTAAGGGTGCCAATGCTGTACCTGTGCAATTTGAGAGAACAATGTAGTTTTTAGGACAGCCTTCCAGCAATCCTATTACTATAGAAGTTCATCATTTGAAGTAATTAGTTTATCATTTGAAACAATCAGTTTATCATTTGAAACAAAAGAACCTGAATTTTAGAAAATGCTGCAGAGTTCACAAATTTTCTATACTTAAGACATCTGGTTTTTAAGTTTCCTGCTGCTATGGCAGCTTTAGCAATAAATGGATTTTAAATATCCCTTTGATGAGTCACAAGTGTCTATTGAACTCTCTTTGTGGTAAACTACTATTTCATTTCCATTCAAAGAGTCTCATTGCTCTTTTACATTAATCATTCTTTCTCCAATCTAATATCAAGGAAGAAAGAGTCAAATGTTTCATATTTGTACAATCACAGAAGAAATCTTAACAAAGATCCTTGATCTTCTGACACAGTCATGAGCATAGTAAGAGGAAACATTGCATGACATTACCAAGCAGCTCCAAAACAGAGCCTCAAAAACCTTGGGTGCTCACATATCTGAAAAACAACTTTGTAAGCATCAGGTACAGCACACTGAATACTATAAACTCATGATTATCATCTCTGCTGTTTATCAGAAAAAGATCTAATAAAAAGTCACACTTGCTCCCCATACACTACATCTGTAGATATTTCTATTTTACATGTACCCAGAAGAGAAGGATGATAATAAATTACTTGAGGTGAGGCTTAAAAATAAGCCTCTTTACTATAACCACTTTCTACCCCACATAGCTAAAGTCTCTTCTTGGGGGCTTTAAAGCATTTAGCTCTATACACAATCTGAAAAGGCCAGAGATACCTGGTGGTGTGTGGGAGCTTACACGAGTAATTGGGGAGGTCTCAGGCTTCACCATTTAGCTGCCCATGACTGTTTGGTGGCATCAGTCTGGACAGTTCAGGGAACAGCTCTGGAGAAGAACTGTGCTGCCAGAATATTAGACACCTGGGGACTTCTGTTTGAGGACTGATACACCTCATATCTTTTGCAGCTTTTACAAGCTATAAATAGATACAAACAGCTTATGGTGGGGAAAGACTTCCATGTATATGTATTCTGAATTTTTTTTTTAATACACATGTTGAGTTTTGTAATCACCAATGAAAAAATGTGCACTGTTGTAGAAAGGACTTCTATTTTTAAATAAAAGTCAGTTTAATGGATGCAGGTAATCTTTTGAATACACCTAATGAGCTTATTTGGCTTTTTGAAGTCAATTGTCTCAACAGGCATCCTTAGTGATATTTTTAGTTGCAGTAAATAATTTCATAAAATAATGAGGTTTTCAACAGGAAATTTAGTCAAGTTAGAATTCCAAGACTAGAATACATTCCTCAGCAACTGCAGATTGGCATTTTTTTCAAGATAATACAGTCTTCATCTCCATTTCTGGAAACTATTCCACATAAAGAGAACCAGCACAATAAAATTCCAATGGAGACACTCCTTATGCTGTTACTTTACTGTAGTGCATTTTAATTTGCAATATTATTGCTAAAACGTGGCCTGGAGTTACAATTGATTAAATTTATTAAGTCCTTAAAATGAACTATTTTTCTCCATAAGATCTTGAGTTTAGGCTTGTAGCTTTAAATAGCCATTTTATTCTAGAAGCAAATTAATAGCCTGTTTTCATGTTATTAATGAGAGTTTCTGAGAGTCCTGCTTAAAAAAAATGGCCCCAAGACCCCATCTACCTCTTCAAAAGAACTTTAAAGCACTTGCCCAACCCACATCACTGACCTATTTAATAACACAGAATGCTGTATGGATTGCTAGTGCCTTTAACTATATTTCAGCGGAACTAAAATTAAGAAGTGCAAATGGCTCCACTTTTCCACTGTAATGCAATTTACAAATTTAAATTTACTTAATTCATATTCCTAATTTTTTGTAACAAATGTTTATCAAGACACTTCATAACAAAATTAGGAACATCATGAGGTCTGTTTTCAATTCTGTTTAAAAGTCTGTCATCAACTGACCAAAACAAAATATGGATGTATGATCCATTCTTTTTATGCTCAGGATTGTATTTGTTTCTCACTGTCATCTTTATTCCAAGTTTCAAAGGCAGGATTCAAAGTCCACTACAGCTGATGGTAGTCTTTCCATTGATTTTCACTAGGCTCTGGTCAAGCCCCAGATGTCAATGAACAAGCTGAAACTCACTGAATCTCCTTGTTTACAGAAGTGATGAGGCAGGTCAAAATCCTCATTTAATCTCACTGTGGGGGATAGGCCACTGATGAAAGAGCACTCTAGCAAAAAGGCAGATTTTGAAGAGACAGACCTAAAACAACCTGCTGTGCAAGTGCCATTTAATTACCTTGGTTCTCTGATCTTAATTCCTCTTGATACAACCTGCTACAGACTGAATATTTCAGAATAAACATAAGGCTATTGCTGTTCCCTTTCTTTGTTTTCAATTACCTTTGATGTTGGCATAATGGATGAATGTACACGATGTTGGAGAAGTGCAGTGGGCAGACCTGTAAGCTTGAAGGGAGTTTTACCCCATGGGTGAGGCTGTGTGGCCCTGCCAGACCACCCAGGGAAATCCTTGACTCCAGCTGTTTCCCTCTGCCCAAAAGCCCAATGTTTTTGTGTTGCCATTTCCTCTCATAGACATCCTTCTAGGTTTGAGGTCAGCAGCAATTGAACTGTCTCCACTTTTTCGTACTACACCAACATACACATCTTTCTTAAAAGTGCATAGTCAGGTAGATTATTACATAGGTTGTGTAAAACTAGGTGACTTTTAAAAGACACCATGGTGTTGACTCTGCTAGTGGCCACAGCAATCATCATTTGATGTATCTGTTCAGAGGGTGAGTCTGAGCCTCCATGCACAGAGGAGGAGACCCCAAACTGCAGGATAAGCACAGCTGAGAGTCAGCACATGAGCAAAGCAAAGCTGAATATAAAGCATGCATTGCATGGCAGGCACACCAGTTCTGGAATGTGGAATAACAAAGAATGAAAAGTCAAGCTATTGCCTTTGCACACCATTTCTAAGAGAAACCATAATTCTCACAAGTTCACAAACCTAGATGAGACTCCAGGTTAGAGACCTCCTGAGAGAAACTGGCACAGCTTTGTTGTCTCCAAATCAATGACCATTTACATCAGCTGCCAGTCCAGGAAGGTAACCCAAAACCTGGGATAGTAAACTCCTCTGAGGAATTTACTTCTGTACTAAGGGTCAGTATAGAAGCCTCATGTGGTTCTCGTTGACATTCATCTCCAGGAATGTTATCATAACATTTTCCAGTAGAAAGTATGTTTGGTGGTATATTCATAATCCCAGCATGATCTTCAATTAACACTATCTTTCATGAGGAAAAGACCAAAAGTTCCCAAGGCCTCTTGTCCCTCCTAGCAGCACACACACACACACAAATTCTTTTATTGTAAATATATCTGTCAGCACAAAAGAAGAAACTATTCTTGTCACTGTCAGTTACCTAATGTGTTTCTGTGTTTAGAATTCACGATAATTTATTCTAATGATTTTCTTAAGAATCTATACAAACTGTTTAAATTTCTATTTGTTCTCATATCAGCTGTTATACCAGATAGGGTCTAGATGCATACAAGATAGGGTCTGCTGATTTTAGCAACTGAGTGCTTGGATGCAAAATGAGCAGACTCACTGAAGCAGATGTATAAGCCTTTACAGAACACGCACAACATTACAATATTTTTCTCCATGCTACTGCAAGAACATGAAGAGGAAAACAAACTCTAATAGAAAACAAAATTAATTCTCTTGGGATTGTATGAATCAGAATTCTAAGTGGCCTGAAAGCCTGAAAACAGTTAAATGGAAAAATATACTCATTTGATAGTGCTGTGAACCTCCACTGGAGTACTCCAAGTAGAGAAATTATACATGGTCATAAAAAAATTAAATCAATTCAGAAGCCTTTTAGCTACCTCTTTAGCATATAATTGCACATACAATCTGAATCAGGTATAATACTGTTTCAGTGTGTTGACTCTTATCCACAACCTCAGGACAGGAAATATCTGCCTTTTTCTTCTCTTCTCCCTTTTGAAATACCATGTGTTGTGCCTTCAGAATTATTGATAGCCTTTTTCCCCAGAACGGTTTCCTTAATGAATATTTAGTACTATCACCAAGCAGTTCATGGTGAATCTTTGGTCAGAACAGAAGGTGCTCTTCACAGAAGAAGACAGGACAAAAAGGGAAAAGCCTTTGTTGCAATTTCCAGCTCTGTGGCACTGACAGAAGAGAGTCTTTTGCACATCCATATGCTTAAGGCGATAATGCACAAGATAGGCAATAACAGCAGAATTAGTGTCAATATAGCATTTTTTACAGGTCTGTGAATCCTGCATTGCCTTAGATTCCTGAGTCTAAAAAAAATATTGCAGCATGACCAAGTGCATGTTGTCAGATGACAACGTAAGTTTTGTAAAAAGCAAGAATCTAGAAAATAGGGAGATTTCATACCTAGTGGATTCCACATGGAATATGCATGCTACTGAAGGAAAAGTAGACAGTTAAGAAGCAAAGTGGAAATAGAATAAAAGATGATAGATCTAACTTTGCAAAAAGAAAAAAAAGATACTGATGAAAATCTCTTCAAGGAAAAAAGTATAAGGACAGTTTATTTTTAAAAAAGAACTACATATTGTCTAAGGTAGAAATCTTAGGACTGTCATGTGTGATGAAAACTTGGTTGAATTAAAATATGTCTCTGCATAAAAAGAGGGGATATCAACCTTTTTTATTCAAATTATGCATGCCTTTGAAGGAGAATTTAAATTGAGTAGTAGCCTGGAAGCTTTGATTTACATCAAATAATTGGATCTGTACTTCCAACATATAAAGCAGGCAGCAACTGAAAATGATCTGAACCAAAACAAGATTTTCAAAATCATCACTGAATTATTTAGAACAAAGGCCGTGAGTATTGGGAACAAAACTAAGAGTAAGAAAAACATTAAAGCACAGATGGTTCACATAGGAAAATCTTCTATGTAAAATAGTAGCCTCTCTGACTGCTACTGGAATTGAGAATTTTATTACAATATCAACTAGGTGGTCAAGTGCTCAGGTCAGGAAAACAAGTCAAATGCTAGAAATGACAAAGAAAGGAATAGAGGACACAACAGGAAACATTTTTTTCCCTGTATGAACCCCATGTGCCTGCACCTTGGGTATTCTGGGATGTAACCAAGGAACTAGAATGGGTTCAGAGAAGAGCAGCAGGGATGATAAACATCTGGACCAGCTCTGTGAGGAGCAAGTGCCAGCACAAGAAGGAAACTGCTAAGAAGGGAATACAGTGGATGCCTCTACAGCCATTAGCAACACAGAGAATAAAGGGAGACCAATTGTGTTTTACAGTTCAGGAGACAGCAGTACTACTCTCAAATAAAGCGAGCAGGCAGCAGATGCAGAAAAAACAGCAGGAGGTGATCTTCCACACAATGAGTAAATAAGCTATAAAAACTCTTGAGATAGTGTTGTTCAATGCAAAAGTGTATATGGATTCAATAAGGGTTGGGCAAATGCAAGAAGAAATACCCACAGGTAACTAAGTTAAGGGGCATCACTCTCTGAAAATACCACTGCATGATCACTGGGTTTTGTATTGTGCACCAAACATCTGCTGTCTCCTGTATCAGATTGGTGGTTTAGAAGGACCATTGGCTTAATGTGTCAATTTTATATTCTTAGGCTGCTGTAGTTTTGTGCTTCTGTCCTAACAAAGTTTATTTGTATTGTGCATGAGGTTGGTGCACAACGCAAGTTATCTTCCACCTGTCAAAAAGGACAGGAGCATCAGAGAGAGCTGTTGCTAGGGTTCTATAAACTAGAATTAAATAATAAGTTAATGATAGTGATTTTACCATCAAAAACAGCAATAGGCATTTCTTACATAAAGGCAGGTTTGTTGCCACACAAGCAGAAGGAATATTAAAAAGTGATATAACAAGATTGCAGCTTAGAAATCCAAAGGCATTTGTAATGCTTTAGCATATGGGAATTTAAGTTGCCCATTGATACTTGGTTCAGATTTCAGAAAACAGCATAACTACTTTATAAATGTTACATAATACGAATATTTAGCATACCTTTTTTCATATTATCCCTTTTAAAATCAACTTATAGTCCATAAGAACTGATCAAAAGCTTAGGACACTTTTGATGTTAGATAAGATAGAAGTTTAGAGACAAGTTCATTAACTAAGCACAGAAATGAGCAGCAGTGTAAGTACTTTAGAAAGATAAGCTATGAGTAAAGCTATGAGAAAAGCTCAGTGAGAAGTTCTGTCCAAAACAATCTTTCAGAAGTAGCAGCAGAATGACCAATGGCTGAAAACAGTTAATCCAAACCTCTCTGTCCTTTAAAGGTGCTTCAAGAACCCCTACAAAAACTGTAGTGATACTGTAACATGACCAGCCCAGAAAACTCACTCCTTTGATTTTACTGGAATTAAAGTGTGTCCTTTAAGTATTTGTGTATCTCTGTATCTTCAATAATTGCATTCAGTTTCTTGGCTGAACTAGTTTAGGGGAGAATTTACTGCTCATAGAGCCTGTCAGTGCTGCTCAGCAGTCCTGCAGTGATTGCTCCTCAGGACAATTAATTACACTGCCTTTGCAAGGCTGTGGAGGCAGTAGGTGGGGGATGATGGATGTGGGCTGTATGTTCAAAGGCTGATGTAACCTACTGAGACACAACTTCTTGGGCTTCTTCTAGTATTGACAGTCAGAGCTGGGGTCCTTCAGAAGGAGGCTCAGGAGTGAAATTCCAATTTCACCACTTTGAATTTCTCTCTGGAGCTTATCTCTCTGCACTGACTGTGCAGGGAGCTTAGGCACTGGGGCTTGCTATGCTAATACTGAGCTTTGGAACACTATTTCCCTTTGAAGATCTGTCACTGCATGCCAGAAGCCTGTTGGATTTCACAGTAACGTCACAAAGCCCCCAAGAGTGCCAGGGAGGCCAAGAGCAGAGGCTCCAGCTTGGGTGGAAACACAAACCACAGAAGGTCAATGACTCATGGGTGCAGGAATGCAGCCTTGGGAGCAGGGAAGAGCTGGTTTGGGGAGCTGGGCAGGGCTGCTTGGGGGAGCAGGGAATTGCAAAGAGAGCAGAGATGTATCTTATGTATGTAAACCATCCTGTACATAATAAAACATGAGATAACAGGGAAGTGTAGATAACAGACACAGTCCCTACTAGGGGACAAAGGAAGAGCAGAAATTGCTCCAGCCCCTTCTCTTCCAGTTAAGAGTAATGTCTGAGTAAAGCTCCATCATTGCTACCACCTCCCTCACCTCCCTAATGAAGGAGCACTTTCTGATTTGCCATCCCCTTCCCTTTGCTCCCATGATCCAGTAGTTTAATGTAAAGATTTTTTCTTTATCAAATCCTCAGGTTAAGTAAATAGATACATTGAAGAGCAGTTTGAATGTCTCTGTTTTCTGCTTCCACTTTCCCACAGGACAGTGTGATTTATTACCCCAGTGATTTATTATCAAACCAATATGAAACAGGGTGCAAGAGTTGTGATGATGTGCATGCATTGGAAATGTTTAACAGTTTAGAAGCGAAATTAAAATTATGAGATGGCAAAGTGAGCTGTGAAAATACCTGTTACATGAGAGAGAATATGAAGAACCGATGGTTCAATGAATGTCACTAGTTTTTCCATAGTGTTTAAAAAATGGCACTTGTACACACACAAAAAGTTATTTCCAGAGTAGATAACTAAATTCTACCTATTTAATGTACAATACTGAGCAATGACTGCTGACCTGCAGAGCTGTCTCTTTATCCCTTCACAGATGGAATAGGACATCCCATTGCTAAGTGGACTAGATTTTGTTTGTCTCCCTAAAAGGCTTCATATGTTTCAGGAAAAGTCTTTAAAAATATGTTTCAGGAAAAGTCTTACTTAAATAAGATTTAAGTAAAGTAAATCTTATTTCCTCCTGTATGACTATTCTGACATTAGAGCAAAATATTCACTTTTTGAACTATGACACATTTTAAGAGCTTTAGTAGCTAAAGTCACAGAAATTCAGTGCACAACCTCCCTTGCAGCTGCCATCATAATTTCTCTAGTTATGTTCTTCATCAGGCACTCTGCCTGATTTGCACCTTCAAGCTTGCTGCATTTGAAATTATATTGTTATTGCCACACCTTTGGAAGATAGAATCTGGAGTTCAGTCATCACAATGCAAATATCACCCCAAAGTAGGTGCCTCCCACACTGTTTGTTCTCAGCCAGGTGCCAGTGATGCACTGCATGTGTGAATCTCATTTGCATCTTTGTATTAAGGATGCCTGTCAAATACACAAGTTAAAGTGAACACCAGGTACAGGCTGGGGAATGTTTACTTTTTTATTGATAACCAACATAATAGAACAATAAAGTGCAGGAAGTATCTGAAAAAATGAGCTCTGTTGAAAGGGGTGGGAAAATCCTTAGTTTAGGGGAGAAGTATCACACCAATCTCCAAGGATGTTAGACATGGAGAACTTCCAGAAAGGGACCAATAAAGAAGACTTTTTTCTAATAAATGTAACTTCTGACATAAAACCTGGATGAAGAGAGGAGTTTCTGATTGTGTGGGCCAGCATAGAGACTTAATGGTTTTTTGGTTTTAATTTTTGGCATGCAAATATAAAAGCACAATTTTCTTTATTTTTTTCACTGATGTCATTTATAAGACTACTCATAACTGTGTAACTGTCCTGGCTGTTTGAAAAATTGTAAACAAATACTTTCCACACCAGTTATCTTAACTTAAATCAGGTGAAACAGGATATCAGCCTTTGGATAATATTACACAACTTTTGCCCTTGAAAGTAGGAAACTGAAATTTTCAATGATGACATTTTGTCCCAGCAAGCTGTTTTGGGATATTCAGCTGGTAATATGTTTCTCCACAAAAACTGCTTAACTCAGTTTGAGATCTAGAATCATATGAGTCAAGATGAGGACTGTGCCTGACACCCAGCAGTCCCCAGGGTAGATCTAGCAGTTGTCACTTCTTCATGCAGCTTGGCACACTTTTTGCATTAATTGTTAGAAAGCATTAGGAATTCCTCTCATGCCTTCTATTCACTAATCATTATTACAGTCATTACCAAGTTAATTGCAGTAAGCAGTCATGATTTTAATACTTTTCCTGTCACCTGTTTAAAAGAAGTGCATATAAGCATTAAATAACACAGCTACTTAGTAACAGCATTGGAAATGGAATTCAGACATCTAATGGAATTATACTATCTAATGGAATTATACTACTCTCTAAGCTCTCAATGTTAAAACACAACAAAAAGCAAAGTGGGAAATTGGAATGAAGGCAAAAAACTTGTTCTGTTTTAATTAAGGAACAGTTCTTACAGCTCAAGTTAGACTAAAGGCATACAAAAATATAAACCAAGATAAAACTTCCCATTGCATCTTATTTTAGCTGGAACTACAAACTGCACTAAGCATATAAACAAAAGAATAGAGCAAGTCCCTCAAACAAGGGTATATAAAAGAAAGATAATGGACAAAAGTAAAGAGAAAAAAACTGTTAAAGTGAAATGACAGTTGTCTCACATTTCTTAACGTTGAATGAACTACCTCAGAAAAGAAACAAAATCTAAGAAACATTACTTAATGTTCGGGTGCTTTCATCATGTTTAACCTTTTTTGCATCAGATGAGAGAAATGACTTCTTGAAAAGAGGCAGTTAAATAGGACAAAATCCTTCATATGCTTTATATTGAAGGAAAAAAAAAGAACCCAAGTTCCAGTAGTTCGTAAGAAGAATACAGTAATACATTATAAACTGAATGCTAATCATAGGAAAAATATTTGAAAGGATGAAGGTCGGATCCAGTCAATACACAGCCAAATCCTCCTGGGTTTTACCTTGTATTTTGAAAAGCATAAATACAATCATACAAATATTATAATTTGAAAAACAGCAGGAGAGATGGTGCAGAGTGGTAGTGGGCCGGGAGGATGTTCCATACCTGCACCTCTACCTGTGTCCTCTTTCCACTCCTGTTTGGAGGGCTGTTTGGAGGACAGTGGCAGTCTGAACCCATACATTTTATTCTCTGTCTTCACCTGTTTTCCTGGTTTCCCTGCTGTGCTGCAGCTCTGATGATGCTGCCCAGCTCTACTCCATCAGGTCCCAGCACAGAGCTAAAAATCATGGGGTGAGATGCAGTGCACTGAGTGTTAACAGAATCACTGAACCATTTTGTTATGGCTCCAGCTATGCTCCTTGCTAAAAGTTTCCTGCCAGTGATACACTGCAATAGTGAAGGCTACAAATGTATTACAGCTGTCAGCCAGCTGTAAATAACAACCAGTTGCATTCAACGTGTCAGACCAGTGCAAGAACAGAGCCTGAGGAATCTATTTTGTTTGGAATAGAACCAAACCTTAGCCATAGTTCTGTCCAAATGATTAAACTGAAGCTGCAGTGCACTTGAAAAATAATTTAGGATTGCTATTAAATAAAGATTGAGTATTTAAAACCTTCTTGATGAGGACAAAACGTCAAATTAATGTACATTTGCAGTCAGGATACAGCTGTGGAAAGTTACCTCAATTTAAGTCACTGATTGAGGTGTGGGAAGTAAAACTGTGTTTTCAGTTACTTTCTCAAAGAGGAAACTGGAATGAGAAGTCAGTATAACAAGTCATTTGTTTACTCCCCAACTCGACCAAACATGGCTCAAGCATGAGGCAAAATTTGCAGTTAATTACAGATGACTGAAACAGTGAAAAACAAATCCAAAAGTAATGCCAAACGAAGCAGAAACAGAACATGCTATCTGGGGAGGTGGCCAAGAAGATCCACTTAAACATCCCAACTCAAGTGGCAGCTGTAGCAGTGATC
This sequence comes from Urocynchramus pylzowi, assembly GCA_013397555.1. Lineage (NCBI taxonomy): Eukaryota > Metazoa > Chordata > Aves > Passeriformes > Fringillidae > Urocynchramus > Urocynchramus pylzowi. The sequence continues at coordinate 251,715 of VZRH01002024.1, forward strand.
AGTAGATCTGTGGAGGCCACAGATGTAACACTGAAGGGAGGTTGTTCCTTTGCCCAGAGATTTGCAAATACTTCATACTGGTAAGAGTTCCTGACAAAGCTACACAACTTTTAAGAGACACCGAATTATGTTTATAGTGATTATAAAATGTAAATTGTAGAGGCTGATATTAGATTATTCTAACATTTATAAGATTTGTATCATGCCTGAGCTAGATCTTTGTTACTTCTGGCAGGAAATGGCCTTGTCCTGAAGGCAGCAGGATGTGATTAGCTGTACTGGATCCTGCTAAAATAACAGCAAAGATTTTCAGATGTAATAGTGTCCTTCAGTTACTCTTATAATGCTTTATTAAAATGCCAGCTGGAAACATCAACCATCTCCTTTGTTGCCAAATAATTACCTTTATAAAGGTAAGAAAGACAGCAAATTAAAACAAAAACTTGAATGGGCATTTTTGGCTAATGTCTATATCTAAATACCAATTTCTTCTATCAAAAGAGGACAAAGTCATGGTAGAAGTTAGAGTAAACATGGCCTTCATGTTTTATAGATGAAGTCCTTCATGAACGTGTTTACACTATAGTTTCATTTTTTCATTTGATAAATACTGAATTCCTTCCCTTGTTGGCACATTTGAACTTTGATGAAGTGGAGATTTTGTGTAGAAATAGTTAAATAATTTAGCAGAGGTGCCACTTTAACCTTAGTGGAAAACAGAAAGTTAAATGAGTCCATTTTGTTCTGAGCTTTGACAAGAATTAAAATAAATGTCCTTCCCTTCTTTAAAAACTTGCTTGGAGAAGTGCCATCAAATCAAATCTTTCTACATCATTCTTCACCAATAAATAAACAAACAGTTTCAGCATTTGATGCAGTTGACAAACAAGACCAGTTCCTCCAAACTGGGATTCTTTCAAGATGTGTTTTATTTTCCCATACCACCTACCCCCACCCCATCTGGAACCCATTCTGGTTCTGTTTTCTGGAAAGCTAATACAGCTATTGATTAGCCATTTCTTAAAAAAGCACCATTTACAAGACAGTAATAAGCATCATTTCACATAAGGTTAAACATTTGCATGAACTGATTTTCCAGAGTTATCCAGGATAAATTTGTCCTTATTTTCTTGGGTATGGCTGTTAGCTTAATTTTTTTTCTATAATGCCCTAATTCTTCTGGAATCAACGACACTCAGAGGGCTTATTACACTGCAACACTCAGCAAAAATGCTGTAAAATTGTCTAGGATTTCAGTTTATTCAAGGACAGTATTTTAGTTCCCAGTTATATCTGTGAATCTGGCATTCACAAAACACAAATGGTGAGATTAACGTGCTTCTGAACAGTGAAAGATAATCTCTGTCTGACCTAAATCACTTCAGAATAGTAGAAGTTATTAGTACAACGTGAGTCTTTCCTTTTACATTACTTACATCCTGTTTTCAAGTCCAGACCAGTCAGGGTGTCTCTATAGCCTTTGAAATCTAATCCCTGTCTTTTCATAGGACTCTGGGTGGATTTGACTAGGAAAGTTCTCAATGATAAGATATTGTTGTAGTGCAATTTTATTCTGAAAACACACCAAAATTTTTGGCCGAGTATTCCTCCTCTTGTGGATCCCTGTTTGACAGACAGGATTTATAAATTATTGCGAGCATTGCCAATATTGTATTTTATTCAAATATTTCATCAATTAAGGGGAATTTTGTTCAGATAATGTGAGGGCTATGAAAGCTAGGTACTTTATTAGACTGCTTTTTAAACTATTTTCTTGCAAGGCTCAAGGCAATGAACTGATACCTCCTGGATGTCATTTTACTATCTATTTTCAGCACAAAAATGAAACCTGAATTGCATATATTAGTATCAGGAAGAATCATAAATGTTGAAGCTGTGGGAAACAAAAATACCAAATTTGAGATCGACCAACTGGTTTTTCTACAGACAACAATGCAGCCTAGTTCAGAGCTATTTTCTAAAAGCTCAGCCTGCTATTCCTGTAAATGAAAATAATTTACACACTGAACTTTATAGGAGATTTCTTGTAAATTGTATGAATAATAATCACTCTTGGGACAATATTTCTGCTTTTACTACCCTTGTATGCCATGGGTGGATTTCTCAGCATTGCAGTTCTCGTATTTCTGTGGTTGTTTACTTACCTTCCCTTTAGCAGAAAGGGAATGATCATATGCTGTGGCCTCAATACGACACAGACAGAGCATGTTTCAAAAACCACATGCATAATCTTTGTGGAGAGCTCACACATGCTGCTACAAGGCACAGAAAGCTGTTTTCTTGCTAAATGTCATTTTCTTCTTCCACAGGACAGAAATAGAGTGGCAGAAAAACAGAAAAGAATCACTAGCAGCTGCAGCCCTCTCCTACATCCTTCTGCATTATTTTGCCATGCCAGAGGCAGGTAGATGTCCCCCTTGAGCAGCTCTGGAAGGCTAATTGGCAGGATGACTTTCACAGACCTTGACTGTGCAGATGTTGCAAACAACTGGAAGAACACCTGAAATCTTTGAACATCTGAGTGCAGATAAGATATTGTTGTGCAGCAATCAGTCTTAATTCAGTCTTAGTTGACTGCCCTGTGAGGTGGTCACCTCTTTCCATTGCATCTCCTGAGGTGAAACCAGTTTCATGCAGGGCAGCACCACTTGCCAAGGCCTGCAGTCCTGCCCTCCTGGTCAGCATTTGCACCCCTTGGCTACCACTGCCTCTGGATCTAGACTGAGCTGCCCTGTATGTCCCTTGGCTGGATCATGTATGTCTATGGTTTGAGTGGTAAAGCCTCTTCAGGAGGTATTGCTGCCTCCTGAACAACTGCTGAAATGCCATCTCAGTGCATCTTGTGCTTGTGTTCAAAATGGCAATTGTTTTAGTGTCAGTATTGTCTGAAGGATGTGGCTTAGAGCAGAGTGCAAAGCTCCCCAAAATGTGGGGTAAACAAGCACAAGAGTAAACAATGCTCTGTCAAGTTACTCTAGCTTTTTAGATAATAATTAAAATTTTTATTGATCCTCTGTCCTTGTCAAACACCTGAACACTGACCACAATTTCTTAAAATTATGTCTCTGTCTTTTTGGAGCCTTTTTAAACTTCACAAGTATCTGTCAGTCCCTCCATGAATCTCAGAGCATCAGGAATTGCCATTTAAGAAGTGCTACTGGGCAAATCCCCTTTTGGTTCTGTGCCCAGAGAACACAGAGGAAAATGTCCCCCAGGTGTGCTCAAGACTGGCAGTGAGCTGCTCAGAGCAGTGCAGGTAGCTCAGACACGTGGATGGCAGCACTGGGCAAGCAGTGTCTGAAAAACCAGCTCCCCTCTCTGCAGCAGGGGTTGTCAGCCTAGTCCAGGGGGGGTTGGGCACCCTGGTTGCTGATGCTTGGTGTCAGAGTGAAACCCTGAAACAGAGCTCATGTATGGATGAGGTGATTGTTCACTTTCTCTCCTAGGACACTTAGGGCTGAGACACCATCAGACATTTAGTATAGACAGCTGTGAGCCTGCATTTTACTGTGCTATACAAAATTATAAGTTTCTTTTGCCATTTCTCTGGCAACCACTTCAATTATGCAGGGCAAACTGCCTTGGCATCTTGAGTGTGCGAGTTGTTAATTTTACAGAACAATCCCTTAAATGGGGAGAAACTCAAATGAAAATGCATAATGCTGGATCTATTGTACCTATCTGAGAACATACACTAACATTCATGGCAATTATTCTTGAAAAAAGAATTGGTAGGTTTCAGGGTTTAAAATATTTGTAGTAACACATGCAAATTTAAAGCAGGCTGTGCAATCTAGTCATTGGGACTCTATGCACAGGCATCCTGGCAGCTGTTTACCTCTCTTATGGACTTGTTGATGTACTTGAGTAAATCACTTCATTTCTGGTCCTATGTCACCCCAAGAATGTCTGAACTGTTGTTAGATACCACCAGAAAAAGGAACAATGTGTGACAGGTATCTTAATGCAGAAAATACCTCATGAATAAACTATATATTCTTCTAGGAATTACTGATTAGAGTGCCTCAGAGACAACTAATCTTTGGCACCAAAACATATCTCCAAATCTCAAGTTGAAAGTCTCAAAAATAACTCATGCAGGTGGTAATTATTCTACATATGGTGGAGATTTGACCAACTAAAACAATATGGTGAAAACAATCCCATCAAAATACATAAAATGCTATGTAGAAAAATTTCTTTTGTATTATTTCTATTCCCTTCATGACAGAAACATATTGTACCACCAAGTGTCAAATGGGGATAAAAGACTGAACTCCTCCAAATTTCTTTAGGGTATCTTTCAAAAATTAAACATGCATGGAGTTTTGTAATTTCTGATCACATCACAATACACAGGGAAGTACAGACATGAATTTATCTAGCCATGAAATTCAATAACACGTTTACATGATCAAGAATGCGACTCATGGAAACAAACAGTAAATATATGCTTAGAAAATAATTATAGATACTGTTGTTTTGAGTGACAATGAAATCAGTCTTGCAGTCACCTACTATTCTTACTCAAGCAGGAAAAAATAAAATTGCAGACAAACTGGCTTAAACAGAGTAGTGTTAGAAATAGTAATAAATAAGCAAATGCAAGAAAATACTGAATCAATTGCATAGAGATGAAAACTCTCAATAGATATTACAGAGAGAGATATAGATGCACAGTTATATCATTATATAGTGAGATATTGATGACCACATATATCACTGTATTGGTATGGAGTGATATAGATGTACTTATATAAGCCACCCTCCCCAACTGGTTTCTGTTTAACATAAATGGATAAAATTGTTAAGAAATCAGTGTTCTTAGAAAACTGATACAGAAACTAAGAATATGAGACAGGGACAATTAAGATAAGTGAGAAAATATTTCCAGGGCTGTATGAAGAAAGCTTATAGAATGAGTTAAAAAGTTTAACATAATAACTGTGGGTGGGGTTTTTATATCTCTCTTAGAAGTGATACTACTGTGATACTTGTACCAAATTCAATTGCAAGATTGACAGCTATAATGCTAATAATTTTAAAAAAAATTAAGCTTCTGGTTTGTACATTTAAAGAATGTTAGATATCATGACCAATAAAGACATGAATGAGGATTTTTTTTAAAGTCTGAGATTCAGAAAAATAAAATAGTCTGAAAAAAATTGAATCAAATCAAACCTCTTTAGCAAATAGAGAATTCATACATAATCACATCTACTCTCAGATATAACCCACATAAAAGGGATTTGCTTATGAAGACTACCACATTTTGCTACTTATTCATAGTTTGAACAGAGGACCCATAAAATGGAGAGTGACATAATGCCAGAACATGTCACAATAATGGCAAACCTACAGTTAGACCATCAAGCCTGCTTGAGACAGGCTTAGAGATGCACACATGTGAGCCAGCACCAACCTTGGAGTTCTGTGGTTGTCTAATCTAACAGCTGACCATTTCAAAAAGAACATGACCTAACGCTGCTACTTTGGCACCTCAGTAATTCAACTTGCTCCTAAAGTTAGATTTTTAATGATGAACAATATATTTTGGCACTTCTGGTCCCTAAAATACCATTGTTGTTTTGCTGAACTAACAAAACAGGGGCTACCCAATAAATCAGACCAGTGACGTGCAGTATTGCTCTATAAATCAGCAGTTTTGTTCCTGGATTATCTTGTAGGCATCTGCAAAAAATACTAAAGAGAAAATAAATATATTTTCAGGCTTAGATTGCCTCTAAATAATTCTCAAGTGCTGGAAGAAAATATTTATAGGCTTGTTAATTGAAAATGGTGCTGATGTTGGGAGGAGATTTCACCGTGAGACTTATCTCTGAAAGACTGAGTGAAAACTGGGAAGAGAGATTGCAGTGTTCTGTACACCCTTAGAGACAACACTAGTTTGATGTTAAAGTTGTCATGGACTACACTACAGGGTACCACATCTCCAAAACAGGCAATAGGTTCTTCATGGACACCATCTGTAATTGTCCTGAATACAACTATTGACTGCAGTAAGCAGGTGGCAATTATAACTGTGGGATTAATGACTGTGACAGCTGTGACTATATTCCTCATCCAGTTAATGCTATTCTTTGACAGGAAAGATGCATTTTTTACATGCTATAATGTTTAATTTGAGGGACATCTGGGGAGTCCAAACACATATGCTTTGAATTCAGTCATTTTTGGACCTGAGGCTGCTAGCTAAATTGTGTCCTATTCCACATTGCACCTGGATAATAATATGAACTGGGAGTCTGGACAACTCATTAAGGCACAGATGAGCTACAATTTAAAGTATTGAAAAAATAACTTGTATTACTTTCTACTCTTTGCTTAGAAATATTTAGATTTTTCTGTATATGCAGTCAGGGCTACTTAGGAAGACAAGAGCTGCTGTTGTAGCAATATCTCTTTCTGCTCATCTGTTACGACAGAAGCTGTCTCAGTGACTGTTTATTATCCCAGGATGGGTACTACTCATGATTTACAAGCCAGTGCCTTATTTTGTCTCTCAAACTTTGGGTTTTTACAACCCAAAGACTGTAAGCTGCAGCCACACTGTAGTGTTTGCAAAACGCCTTGCTCCAAGCAAGCGTGCAGGAACAGGAAGTGCACAGACTGGCCTTCAATTCCTCACTTTGTGTCTCACACTTGTCATCTGTGTACCACCACCAGCTGAGATTTTGTTAGCTGATATCAGGAAGGAAAAGTATTGTGGGCAACCCAAGTGACTACGCTGGCTGGATGAGTTCCCTTCTGGTTTTGCATGGGATTTACCTGGCATCTCCAGAGATGAAAAACTACAAAGTGAAAAAGACACAGTCAGAAACTCTGAGATTTTTGAAGAACACCTGTCTCCACTGAAGTAGTCTTTTGCCCTTCCAGAGTTGTGCTCAAAACATGTTACTCAGATGATGTCATGAAAGAAGGAAGCAGCAGTGGCTTACAGATTTCAGTTATGGAATATTCTCCAGTGAAAATATACACAGCCTTCTTGTGCAGCTTTTATCTTGGAATTATCAACCCTAATATAATTAATGCCCAAAGCACTAATTAATCTGTCATGCCTATTTTGTACAGCAATGCAAAACCCCTCTCCCAGTGGGTCAGTATGCAGGATTCTTGCCACATAACCATTTTTTCCCCCAAGTAAAACAAAAGCAATTTCCTCCCAGTGTTGATCACTGATTTCATATCAAATAAATCATAATGTCCACCCTAGCAGGTGGTTTCTGGACAGGCACTAAAAAAGGGCACAAATGAATAACTGTGCTTGTGGCTGGCCAACTGCTCCTTTGCTAAATGTTAGGTCCACCTAGTTTATTATTTTCAGGATCGGGGAGGAATTATTCTCATCCATTCCCTTCCTGCTCTAGCAGACTGGCCTGAGCATCAAGATTTCATCTCCCAGGAGGAAAGCAGGGATAGAAAGATGAGGTTTGTTCCTGTTACTGCAGTGCTGATGCTTTGCAGAAGGTAAAAGAGCCCTCAGCCGTGACCGACTTCATGAGATACTTGGAAATTCCACTGTCATTCATTGGATTGTTGGATTTCAGGCCTTTCTGCTGCCTGCTATAGCAGTGGTCTCTGTATGGCTAATTTCCCTCCAACACCCCTTATAAACTTGTCTCTTTTCTGTGTTATTTTTAAGGAAATAAAAAAGTGTAATGCAGGGAGAACCTAATGAAGCTTGTGACCTTTGATGGGCCTACTGTCACTTATTCTATTTTTAAATTTTAGATTTTTCTTGTTTCAGATAGGATCAGAATGCACTTATAATTAATTGTAGACATTAACAGACAAGAATATAAGAATTCCAGTGACTGGATTTTTTTCCAAATAATGCAGAGCTTCAAAAACTAACTGCTGTATAACAAAAGGCAAATTTGATTTGTCTACAGAGCAAAGAATCTCTGCCCCAATTGTTTCTATCAAATAATTGTGGACTGCTATTTTTTCAAGCAAATACTGTGACTAATGAACTAGAGCCATTGCAATTATGTTTCAGAAAAGCTCTATTACCTGACAATTTTGTGGATAGTTTGTTCTACCTCTTCACTAATTGTCTCCACCCATAAGCATGATATAAATGATAGTTTCAAAGCCACAAAACCAGACAATCTTTCATTTCACATTGTGTACCAGTTTATATAATGGGGCAAATCTTCCTTGTCTATAAATAAAAATGCTCTGAAAATGTAAGGAAAATAAGACCACGTCTTTCTTCCTTGCATAGTTCTGGGAAGGTTTGGCACTGGGAGACCTTTTGTCTGTCCTTTTCTCAAAACATAATTGTTTCTTTTTCCAAATAGTCAATTACTGTTTACATGGTTCAGAGAATTTGTAATTATCATGGCAGAAAAAGACAATAATCTGGTGCAAGAATGAGGGTCTGTGTGAAGGTGTGTTAGCATGCAATTCAGGCATTTCATTTCATTTCATTTCATTTCATTTCATTTCATTTCATTTCATTTCATTTCATTCTTGCATAACTATCCAAAAACCTATTCTTTCAAAGCCATTGTACATCTTTAAAGAGAAAAATAATTACAACTATATGTCCAATGTTAAAAAATATCAGTTATATCTCTAAAAGAAATTATCCTATTGTGATCAGAAATCTGTATTTAATACAAAGAGATACTTTTCTATCCAGCTTTCCTTCTATTATTGACAGCATTTTCAAAAATCAGGATTATTTTAAGACACTTCAAAAGCCTAATGGTTAAATCTTCTTACCCATCCTAACAGATTAATGTCAGCTAAAGGGACTAGTGTGGTACAAGCATTGCTTCAAAAGCCACTCTTTTCCTTGGGTAGACTCTCCTGGCTGAAGCATCCTGACAAACAGCCAAGAACCTGCTTCCTTAGGATCTCCTTTCAGGCAAGGCACAGAGAGACCCAGCACAGGAACTAAAGAGAGTATTTCTGAAGTATCTTCATGACAAGGACATATGCCTCTGCTTTTGTGCTACCTTCCTTCTTATTTTAAATAATTCTTCTCTTCACCTGCGAAGTTTCTGCAAGAGTTCACAGGCAAAAAACAGATCTCCTCTTAACCTCCCCTTCCCCATCTCTCTCAGTAGCCTCTCTCTTTTTCTGGTCCTTTTGAAACATCAGTGGTCCTGCCAAAACAGTCTTCAGGGAATCTCTCCAGGCCCTCTCACTGAGATTCATACCAGCACTGCTGGAAATGCTTGTCCTGGTATGTTCTGGAATTACATTCACCTTTTCCATGGCAACTTAAAATGATATCTAGTTTCTTCTTCTTCGTCTTCTCAGGTCCTTCTTTATGTTTGCTTTGTAATGGAACACTGACCTTCCAGGAAGACTTGTATCTGCCAGACCCTAAGACCTTACCCTTTCATTCTGTGCTCTGAATTTCATGCCAGCCCTAGCTGTACAGTGGTCAAGGTTGTTTAGTTCTTCCTTTATGTAATTCTGGCCCTCTTCTGTTTTGAGAAAGCATCCAAGCTCAATGCAATCAGGAATTTTCATTTTTAAGCTCTTACTGAGTTAGAGTCATGAGAGGAGATTTCAAACATGAGCAGTCCTAGGAATGATGCTCAAGGAGGTCCCTTGGCCACTGCTCCATGTCCTGATACATTCCTTTGCAACACAGCCCACTGTTCCCTCCTTTCTCACCAGTTCCCCATCCCTTCTCACACCAGTTCCCATCTGTGATGACCCACCCACAAGGAGAAGGAAGTACCTGTTCCACCCTGTGATTTAAAGCTGACTTCTCTGGGTCTCTACACCATCTTCTATGCCTTGGTTAGTACTTCTCCGTATAGTGTCTTTGGGCTACAGGAAGGCTGCTAGGAGAGCTCTTGATTAATAAAACCAGACAGCATCAATTAATCTGAAATTTAAGGACTTGTACAGAAATGTCAAGCACATTTCACAAAATAAATTAGTTGATAATGCAGTGTTACAGAAAGCCATATGAGAGTCATATCTTTGCCTTTCTCTAGAAAACTGGGAAGAGCTATCAGGACAGCCTGGTGCCATCTATTCTGGTATATCTATATTGCATTTTACCCTAATTTCCAGGTAGTTTCATGTCTTCATAATTATTCTTAAAATATGTACAAATTATTTATGTACTCCATGTGCTTCAAAATTTATGCACTTACTCCTGTTGCTGTAATTGTCCTAATTTGTTTGTTTTGTCAGGCTTCAAACCAACGATGGTTTTCTGAATTAGTAGACTTTTTAGTGTTTCAAGAAAAAGTCTCCTCAACACAAGCACAGCAGAACAGGCAAACAAAAATTATCAGCTAAATTTTAGTTTATTTGTTTTAGCATCCTTCAGGTCAATTAAGGAATAAAACTGATAAGGCTTGAAAGAATTTATTTTGATCCACATTCATCATGGCTGGTGCACACCACCCACCAGGCTGAGGGGAAGCAATATCAAATGTGACATGCAAAAGAAAAAGAAAACATTAAGCTTCATTGTATAGATAGATAACAGGCAATAAAGCAGACATTTGAGTTTCTTTGCCCCTTTGAGTATACCAAAACCTGCCTTTTTTCTTCCCAACATGGAATAAAGACCCATGGGAGATTCCAGGCTGTAGGGCACTGAGTTGATGTTCTGCTCTTCTCTGCAAGATCCAGTCAGGGCTGTATGAATCTCAGGAAGGGCTCTCACATTTTCTCTTGACATCATCAAAGACCCTACTCATTCTGTGGCCAGGAGGAAATCCAAATTTAGACCTCTAAGACTCCACAAGCACAGAGTTATGGGAGTGTGTGGGTTCTGAGATGAATTGCCTGTACAGCACAAGGCCTTCTCTTTCTCACACTCCCCCCAGTGAGGAGGTTGGGGATGGGCAAGGGTTTGAGATGGGATACAGCCAGGACATCTGACCCAAGCTCACCCCAACTGATCCCAGGAACATTCCATGACATCTGGTGCCATGCTTAGCAATGTGAGGTGGTGAGTTTTCTATCTGAGGGATCATTGCTCAGGGGCTGCATCAGTAGCAGGCAGTTGGTGGGAAGTGATTGCTTTTGCATCACTTTGGGTTATTTGGTTTGGTTTTGAGGGGGTTTTTTTAAATTTTTTTTTTAACCCTTTACTTATTATACTGTAGTTTTTCTCACAGCATGACTTTACTCATTTCTGCCATGCCTGTTCTTTCTTCTATTCCACTGGGAGCTGTGAGCAAGCAGGTCTGTGAGGCTGAGCTGACATCCAGGGTGAGCCCATCACAGCCCTTCCAGGCACCCAACACAGGGCACTAAGTGTTCAGAAGAATAACACATTTGATCAGAGCATGGTAGAGGAACCTAATTCTGTATCTGTTTAGCAGTTGCTCGTTGCAATATTGACCTACTTGTTCCTGACACTGACTTGTTTGTTCCCTTACCTGCTCCATGCCACATTCCATGTCTTGCTGTACATCAAATTTGAGAGTGTGTGGAAGCCTGGTTTTGGCTTTTGCAGTTTTACACAGTTTACGCTGTGTATGGTTTTGAGAGTAATCTGGTATTTGGGCCTAGTCCTGCAGTCACCCTGTACCTTGGGAACCATCTCATGAAAGCAATAAAAAACTAAACCTTTCCCCTTTTTTAATTTGATTTATGTTAATTATCAAACTAAATTAATTTAGTTAATTTATGGTCAAGATGAAGAATGGCACCTTCCCCTTCTAAGGTAAGGTGCTTTCTGCCTTGTTACAAGGGCTCCTCAGTCCCTCCAGCACCCTTGGGTAGTCAGAATGCACATACTGGTGTGTCTCAAGAATCTGTTCTGACTTTTCCAAGATACACCTATTTAGTAATTTCACAGGAACATGTCCTGAAGCAGTATGGTTATGGGTAGCAAGGTGCATGGGAGAATGTGGGTAGGTACCTGGAACAGTTTTCACCTTTGAGAATGTGGCACTTCTCCCAAAGTGGAAGGATGGAGAAATCTGATGTGAACACTGGGGAGAATTAATCTTGGGTGAAATAAGCCATGATTTGAATTACATGGTGCCATTGCTGTATGATGCCATTGTCAAACTTGTGATTATGTCACCATTAACAGCAAAATATCTTCGTGTTAAAAAGCCTGGTTTGGTCTAAAATGAGCAGCAAGCAAACGGTGGAGTCAGCATCAAAGAGTGGAGTCTACTGACAGGACCTGGCTTTTGAACACTTTCTAAGCCAAACTGACTCCATGTCTGAGCCACAGAGCAGTGCTGTGTTTAGGGTGTCTCACCTGTGCCTGGCCCTGCACCAAGAGCTCAGGTGCAGCAGTGGGGAGTGGCTGGCACTGGTGTAGGGCGAGGCAGGGCTGCTGGGGCTCATCAGTCCCCGTGTGCACACTCCTCTAAGAACAGAAAGCCAAACCCAGACAAATAAAAGAACACAATTACAAACCTAGTTCTCATATTTTCAAAAACCAGATCAGTCTGATAATCCCATCTGCCCAAAATGAAGGCCACGCCACCGCCTGTCCATAAGGAAAATCCATCTGGATCAAGAAGAGATGCTTGTTTATATAATAAATGAGTTTGCATTGATTACAGGGCTCTGTTCTTCTGTCCCTCTGTCCCACTTTTGCTCACAAGCCCCTGTTATAATCCCACACAGAACACTGTCTGTCTGATCAGACCACACTAATGACACACTGGCGGGTAGGATAAGCACAATACATACATATTCTCTCATACACACAGAGTTTAACTCTGTGCTTACAGATGGTTTGATTTTTTCACAGCAGTAAGAGCATACACTAAGTACCTTGTGTTTTCTGCATTCATATAATGAGAAAAAAGGCTTAAAAAACAATTCTGGAATGGAGAAAAGTGAAGATATTAAATACATCCCAAGTCTCACAATTGTTTTGAATTGAAGCTGGATACCCCTAACTGAGAGTGAGCTTCCTATTTTACACACTATAAATTCAGACTTATTGTTCACAATTACTATTATCTAGCAAACAGCACATACTGCTCTGGGAATGCCACTTATCAGGCTGGGAAAGCCAGGATTTTATAATTATGTTACAGCAACTAGTAAAGAAAATATTTCATTGTATATTTACTTCTTTAGTAGGCATAACACTAATATAATATTATAAACTCTTTATTTATAATCAATTTATTATATGTACATATATATATATTGGATTTGGGCTCTTCTACATTCATAGCTGTACAATGTTGACTTTCACATCTGTTGATAAAATTCTTATTTGTTTCTAAATAATACATATAAATAAAATTGTTTTCATCCAATTTAATTTTCATTAAGTGCTGATTTATGAGGTACATTGCAGGTACAAGCATGGTAACATGGGAATGCTGCAGCTAAATCAGAGTGTATTATTTCAATTTGTGATGGCAAAGTAAGAACCATATGCAAGTCTGTTTGAACATGATAAAAAGAGGAACAAACATTGAGTCTGTGTTTTGCTGGAGATTATCAGCATTTTAATATTATGTGGTAGGCAAACCACTACAATGGAAGTGAGAACAGATGGGGAGAACATGAATGCTTTCCTAGACGGCAAAACACAACTGGATAATGTACTTCAGTTGTCACCAGACTCCACCATCCATGTATGATCTCACATTCAGCTGATAGGAAAAGTGATGAAAGATAATATTTTAACAAATTAAAAATACATCATTCATGTTGCAAGTGAGGACATCATCCCCCTTAATAAGTCTGTGTCACCAGCTATGAGATTCAGGTACAATGGAATCAGTGGACGAGAAACACCAAAGGACTTCACACAAACTTAGAGGTATTTTAAATACAGGGGAGAGAAAGATCTCTCAGCTCCTTTTCTGGAACATTAATAGAAAAAAATCAAACTTGTGATTAAAAATATTATCAAAGCAACAACTGTGCTGCAGGATATTAATTCTGAAATTTTTTCTTAACATCTGCACTTGCATTCCCAACTGCTATCTCAACAGAGCAAGATATGTCACCCTATATATAAAAAGGGTTGCTCTGTATACCCTAAAAAGGGTATACAGAGTAAGAAAAAAAAATTATATCTTGTCTCTTAATGACTATAGCAATATGTAACCAGATTTCTCTAGAAAGTATCTTGCAAAGCCTGACAGTTAGGCTCATAAAAGAGACCAGAGTCAGAGTCAGAGCCAGCCCTGACAGGCTTGCAGTCCTACAGGTGGACATAGGTTAAGAGAGGGAGATGCCCATCAGAGATTCAAGCCTTTATACCAGCCCCTTGTTAAAGAAGTGGTAGTGTGTGAAGCTTATACAGTGTCTGACAGCTTCCCAGAAGTATGATATGAAAGTATGATACCCTTTATGAAGGCTTTGAACCTCTGATGGCAGGTCTGGCTATAAAAATACAATGTGGAAAAAGTCCTGCAGAGAGGAACAAAGAAAGAAAACAATCTGAAGAAAAGACTGGAGCCATTCCTGGAGCAAGGGGAGCTAGGTAAGAGAGGAGATCAGACTGCTGAACGAGATGGAGCTACAAAGACCTTCAAGACAAAGATGAGGCTTTTAAAGTGAGTGAGGAAACAAGGGAAAAGGAGAAACAGTGGCAGATGCTGGAGAGTGTTGTGTTTTGAGCGAGGGGGAGTGAAGAGAGACAGTTCCCAGTGAGACTGCAAGGAAAGAAGTTATAGCAAGGGAGGAAACATGCCCAAAGGACTGTGGGTATGGTTAAACTGTATTTAACTGAGAGGAGGGAAGGAGCAGAAAGACTTTCGCAGCCAAGTCAGGATGTAGAGGAGGGAGGAGCTTCCTTCAGTCAGGAGTCCGAGTGACAGGATGGAGCAGTTGTCAACGGCGACGGATTAAAGGCAGCAGCGAGAGGATTGAGGGCAAGAACTAAGAAGCTTGGTGGCACTAGTGTGTTACCCTGAGCTGCCAGGGAGCCATTCCCTGCCATGCCAGGGACGTTCTGCATCACGGCACTGGGCACACAGCACAAGGACAGGAGTGGATCCATGATTCCCCAGTGAAAAACTAATAACTGGAATAGCTTGAGAAGTTCTCCAGGATTAACACATAAAGAAGTGAGTTGAGCTCTATACCACAAACTCCTCTCTTTCCTTCAGAACATTTGCTCTCTCTGGCCCATGCTGTGGACCAGCTCTGTGGACTGCCTGGATTCTTCCCAGGTACCTTCAGTTTTCTATCACCTCTGGCAAACATCCTTTTCTAGAATGTAAAACAGTTTCTGCAGATTATATTTAAAGCATTCACATGTGTGCAAGGTCTTCACTATTGACCAGGAAAGGGGTGCTTGCTCTATGTTAGACTCCTGTATCTAAGATTTTTGAGCCTTTAAAGCCTTGTCACTCCTTACAGCTTCAGCATATTTGATCTACCAGTTTCTTCTCTTACAGTTATTGATTTTGCAAAAATAATATGAATGTTTTCATCTCAAGACTTTTTTGACCCATGTTTTTGTACTAATAGAATTTCAGTCTAAGGAACACAAAAGCTTTTTTCAAAAAATATACCAAGAATAATGTTAATAATTTTGCTGTAATCCAACTCCCACTTTTCCTGGTTTATTTTCACCTAGGCTCCCCAACATAAGCAAGATGGATTTTGTTTCCTAATATGAGTCTTTTATTTTCCTTATAATTGAAAATTGATCAGACACTCAACAGTTATCTAAGAAAACAAATTACAACCTGTTACAACCGGTATCACATCTTTTATATTAAATATTCAGAAAGTGTGAGTTACAACAAAGTTCCTGAACTATTTTAAAATTTTGAATGCATATCATATTAAATTGTGTTATAGGATATCCCAATAAGGCATATTTTATTAGCCAATAACTAAAAATAAATAATTTGTTAAAAATTTATAAACAAACAGAATCAAATAGTCAGAAAGAGAATTTAGCAAACTTGTTCCTCATTCAGAGAAATACAATTATTAATATTTCCATGTCTTAATCTGCCTTATGGAGGGGTGCTTTTAAGACATGTAGCATATAACATTAGTCAATATAATCCTAATATTTGTCCCCACAATAAGGCTTAAAAAATAAAATTGTCCCATTCTTTTCAGAATAACTTGGAAACTGGAATTAATTTAGAATTTACAAGCAGTGTTATATAGGGAAACATATTTGATATAGCTGTCATTATTCTCTTCATTATGAACAAAGGCTAAACCGACACTTCTCCCATTCAGCTCCCCAAATATCAGCCACCCAGAGGTTAATGGCTGGCAGCAGCAGCCCTTGTTGAGGGGAGCAGTCTCATACCCACCTGCAAGCAGCACCCAGTACAAGAGTTCTCATGAACTTCTAATTGCATTAGGAGTTAAAATGTTTACATCAGCAATTTACATAAAAGAATAGCAGATTTTAATTCCTGTGCTAGAAAGAGAGATGGGTTGAAAGTGAGGATAATGCCATACAGGGAGAATAGTGTCAGATGAATACCCATGTCAGATGAATGCCCATGTCTTTTCTGTCCTACTAGGGAGAGTGGAACACCAGCTACCAGGCAGTGTCCCTACCCAGCACGAAGCAGGCAGCCTCACACTTTGCATTTAGATTAGCAGCTGCAACAAAAACCTCTTCAAGCAAATCGAGCTGCCATTCCCACAAAAGGTGCAAAAAGCCCACTAACCAATAACAGAATATAATGTCATTCTAGTAACAGAAATTTTAAAATGCAGTCAGCTTAGTAGAGAAGGCCAGCTACTTATAAACACAGTAAAAATTGTCTGTAGTGCCTGTATGTTCTGTAAGGAAGAGCAGTTAACAGCAGTTATTGAGAAATTGTTTCAAAGGACATTTCTGCTACTTCTTGCCTCCTGGAAACCAGGTGTACACTCCTGGGGATACCAGGAACACCCCTGGGAACAGTGTCACAGACATACGAACTCACCAGTTTCGCTTAGTAAGAAGGGCAAAAAATCCTGAAACTCAGCCTAGGATCCCAGGAGACAACACAAGCAGGGATGAGATTGGCAAGTGAATGAGCATCAGTTTAAAAAAATCAAATCTGCTGGAATGTCTCCATGTCTCAGTAAAAAGGGATACAGACAAAGACTATAAATATTTTATATGTAATTGGCTCTACATTTTAACAGCGACTGCAGTGATTGCTGAATCTTGTCATTCTGAACAAGGACTGTCCCTGCAGACAGGCACTGATTAATGATACCATCCTCTGAAATTTGAGCCACAGAGACCTTCAGACTTCAAGAACATTTTAAACTGAATTTATGAGTCCTTCCTAGTTCACTGAGCTCACTGTTTCATTGTGTCACATTTGCTTACAAGAGAAGACTTGAGACCATAACTGGCTGATATTTTTCCTGTTTTCTTGTGGCACATTGACATAACATTTGGAAAAATTTGTGATTTTGAGCAAGAAATTTTATTAAGTGGAAATGGTCACTCTGATCATACATGAAGAAAAATCTATGCCCCCTGGAGAACTGGATGTCTTTGCCATTGTCATTTATGCTTCTATTTACAGTCCCCATTTTCTACCTGATCTCGTTATCAGTGTATCACAGTAGTGCTCTATTAATGAAACTAAAATATACCTGATCAAGAGGCTGAGTCAGACTTTAATGTGTTTTAGGGAGAGATCCCAACAGCTGGATAATTTCCATTGTCTAGGAATATTTATAAATGACTGACAAACTCCTTCCATGTCTTCACTGACTTTATGTGGTCCAAAGCACAGATGATGATGAGTTCTGAAATCCTGATCATAGCAAAAAGCCTTCAAGGTCACTGTTAGGGATGAGCATTGGAAATTAGGGTCTCTGGCAAAGGGTCACAGAAAACATGACTCAAGCAGATATCCAAGCTTATACTTCATTTAAATTTGTGTCAAGTAAATATAAGCAGAAGCATAATATGTTGTCCAACTGCTCTTTCCACTTCTTTTAAGTTTTCATTTTTGCTATTTTTAAGTATAATCCCCATAAAGTAAAATTCCCAAGAAATCCATATACTTTTGTTATCACATCGAGTCAGTCTGACTGGACACTCTGTCCATCTCCAGGAGCAAAGGAAGGAAAGTTATAATACTTCAAGCAGAAACTCTTGTGCTGGAGACATTTCTTCCCTTGGCAAGCAAGGTAAGCATAGAATCCCATAGGAAGTATCAGGTTTCTGCTGAGCATACAGTAAAAAGACTTTACTGCTTAGACACTTTAAGGCTGGTATATCAGATTACAGAGGCTATGGGTTCCCAGCACTCTCTTGTTTTGTGTGGTAGTTCTGCCACTGGAAAATCCCTTTTTTCAGTTCTAGAGACAAAGCTCTCCCTCCTCATCCTGCATGTGGTCAACCCTGACACTCTAAATGCTTGGAAACATGAGTCTTGTCTTCCTAGCTTGTGACAGATTACATAGATAAGAACAACAACAATAGTTAGCAGAGACCAGCAAGATTGTCAGCTGGTCACAATTTCTACGACCAAGAGAAAATATGTCTTCAGCACCATGGTTACTGAGCAAGGCTGACTCTTTTCCTTGTAACTTCAGCTGGGGATGTGCTGCGTGTCCCATCTCTGTCCCAGGCACTCCCGGGGAGGTGATTAATGAATAGAGCTGGAGCACAAGTTAAGAGCCTTGCCATGGACTGTGGAGGCTGCAACCACAACGCCAATATCCAACAGAAAATGAGTTAAAAAAAGATTCTGACAGGGAGGAGGGGGGAGGTGCCCGAGGGGGGGCAGCGGGACTGAAGTGTGATACTATCTAGAAAACAAGGTTAACTACACTAGGTTTCATGCAGAAAGCCCAGCGGAGCGGCTCCTGGTCTGCAGGCTCTATCCGAGCTCCTGACACTAGGTGTCATTGGCACTGCACCTCCTGGGCCCCGGAGCGCGGCTGCCTTGGTGCCTTGCTGGCAGGGGCCTCTCACTCGCAATGCTTAGGAATAGAAACCTTTTGTTCTTGTTGCTGTAAATACTTCTGCTCTCCTCTTCAGCCTGTTTTTAGTACTATTGTTTCAGATGCAGAGAGGGTCGGTCATGGAGGGAGGCTCAATTCCTTGAGCCAGAACTGCAATTCTACCCTTGCATTATGCTGAGATAGATAGATAGATAGATAGATAGATAGATAGATAGATAGATAGATAGATAGACAGACATATATACACACACACACACACATATATATATATATATACATATATTTACACATACATATATAGATACATACACACACACATATATATACACACATATATATATCTATGTATATATATATACACAAATTATATATATACATATATATATATAAGGTGCGTGTGGGCAGGTATCTCTGCCTGTTCACATCGTGGGCAGGAAGGCTGGAAGGGCCTCCCATTGCTCCAGTTCCAAGTGTGCTCCTGTTGGAGAATCACAGGGCAGCATCCCCCTCACACTCAGCATGCCTTGCATTTTTCTCTGAGAGTGATGAAAGACTTCCTTCAGTCACAGCAGCATTTTGGTCACATGCAGGGTTACACCTTTATCGCCCTCCAGCAAGGTGCAAAGGAAATTCTCCTGTCTTCTCTCATACTGACCCTGATGTAGCCAGGGGGATTTCAAATAGGTTACATCATGAAAAACACTGGTGAATTAAAAATAAAAAACAGCCCTACACAGCTGGAAGGTGGATGAATGCTAAAGAGAGGAAAAAATGAAATTAATGAGTATCCAATTTACCCAGTGCTTTCTCAATAATGTTTTTCTAAGAAGATAGAAAAAAATGATGCTGTAGATGAATAGAGAACTACTATCTCCAGGAAATGTTTGCACTGAATCCTCAAGAATCAGAGGTTGTAATTTATTCCAATACAGAGAATTCATATGTTTAGAAGCTCTGGTCTTACAGACCATAGAAGTTTCTTGAGGTATTTAATTATTCTTAAAAGCAAGTAACTTCAAGATTTGATTAACTACATTTTTGTGCCCTGCTAACATTGAAGGTCACAGTTTCATACTGCAGTTCTCACCCACCAAGAATACTTCAGAAGAAGCAAATTTTTTTAACTGAGTGGTGCATTTTCTGAATCCAGAGTCTGAAAGATATTTTACTGTGTCCAATTTTGGGTCACCTACTACCACAAAGATAGATGAGGCATTCCAAAGGAGGATCACCAAGGACATCTGAAGCTGGAGCACCTTCCCTAAGGGCAGAGGGAGCAAGAGATGGCTTCAAGAAAAGAGGGGGGAGGGGAGGGAGATGCTGAGAGCAACTTTCAAATTCACAAGCTGCTCTGAGATCCAGCTCCACACTCGTGTGTCTGCCTTAGTTTCTGAATAGCCTGGCACACACTTGTGCCAGCACAAGAATAGAATGCCACAAGTCTTGAGTTCCTCTGTGCCTTGATCCCTCTCTGTGAACAGGGAAGAACTCAGCTCCTTTTTTCACCTTTGTCTCTGTCTCCACCTGTCTGAGTCTCTCACTGTCGGTGTGTGTGGTATCTAAAGCTGCTGATCAGGGTTTCTCTTCACAGTGATGACACAGATAGATAGTCAAAATCATTAGAGTGCTCAGTTAAATCTCCATGAGTGGTTTCAGAGGTTCAGGGCTGCCATCTGCAGTTTTTAGCCGCAGTTTTTGCTGTTTTCAAGGATTAGGTTTTTCATAAATCAGATGCTACCAGAAGCTATTGTACACAGGGACCACTGCACCACTTGTAAGAAAAATTCCAAGTTGTTTATCATCTGCTTAACAGGCATAATCTGCCAGACATCTCCATTTTCAAATAAACTGTATAGAGACATAAAGGAGGAATTCTTCAGCTGTAACAGTGGATTTTTCCATTTTGCCTCTGGATAATTTTCCCTAAAATTGTGATAATCTTATTATGCTCTTGCTGGTTTTTCAGAAGGACTCCTTCTTTTACTAATTTATTAATGCTCCTTGATCTACAAGCAGCACAGCAGAACAGAATTTTGGCAGCATCTCTAACTATATCTTTAGTTTCATTATGTTTATTTTTATTCTTAAAATAATCCTTATGCCATAGTGTACCTTTTTGTGTAACATTAAATATTTCCTAAAAAGGATTTTTTTTCCTTTTGGTTCAATGATGCAAACCCATGATGTTGACCCATATAAGGATGGACTACATTAACTTTGCCAGATCTGAAGTACTGGCAGTCTTCTTCACTTATTTCTGTAGCTAAGTTAAGGGATCTAGTAAACATCTCCTCTCCAGCCTCACTACCTATTTCCAGAAAGGTACAAGAGCAATCATCATGGGGACTTCTTTTTTCACAGGAATGAATCAGCTTAACCAACAGGATTTGTTTTCACATACTCTATCTGATTTGCCAACAGGTTTCTGGTTTGCTGGAACAAAATGTCATGGTAACACAGTTGAACAAACACTCATAACACACCCCAGCCCTAAACAAGAACCATTGTGAGCTTTCTTCTGCTTCCTTCAGAGAGGACAAATAATTTACCTTCCATGCAAGCCAACAGGCTGCATTTGCTGCATTTGCTGCACTTCCTGCATTTCCTGCACTTCCTGCACTTCAGGTGGAACACTCAGCCCCTGCAATGCTGCAGGGAAAACACAACTGACCTGACTTGAACACCAGGAAGAAATCTTGTGTTTCCAGCCTGCTGTGCTTTGCTGCCAGGAGCACACCAGCTAGATAGCTACATGCCCACTCAGGAGTGCCTACAGAAGCCACGGCTCCTGCAGAAAAGCCGTAGCCCAGAACACTGAGGGAAAACCTGTTCCCTCAAATTTACACTGACCTCGTGGCAAAATTGCTGCTACCCAAACTGCTCACTCAGTTCTGTGTTCTTAGCACTTGCCTGGTTCAGGCACACTTCGTGTTCTTGAATCATCTGCATTTCTCAGTCCCCTTGCTCACATGCAGACAGTTCTGCTGGGGAGAAGTTAATATTGCATGACTGCTTTCTGAAGGGGAAAAAAAAAAAAAAACCCTCCTTTCTCCTTTTATTTTTAGACTATGGCACAGTTTCAGATGATCCTGGACTAATTTCTAAATCAACTGACACTTGCCATTAATCTCACAGATCTGTGAGGGAAACAGTTCTTAAAAATTAAAAGAACTCTGTATCTCTGGTAGAAATGCCCTACAAGTAAGATGAAACCAATGTCAGAAGCGAGAGCTGCTTCTCCCTGATGCTTGCTTGCCTGTCAGCATGCCTCTGCCCACTCCCCCAGAGAAGTCAGGCTTTCTGATATGTGGGAGGCTTATCAGATGGTGTCTGTCTAAATCAAAGACCAAATAATGCTGTTACACAGCATGTAGAGGTGCTTTGCAATAATTCTGCCTAAAAATCTATGCCTTCACAGTCAGAATATACCTTTTAAAAATGCTCCTTTAACAATGACTCATCTTTCTTTGAAAATAAAGAACCTGCTGTTTTCCTTCACTTAGGAAACTAAACATCTATTAAATAAAGGTTGTTATGCTTAGAAGCTTTTCAAAGTGCTGAGGCAGTGCTCCAACATACCCTGTCTTCAGTGTATTTCACCAGGTACAGACCAGCTCTCTCATTTGGAAGCAGTACCATGGGTAGGCTCAGGATCACTGTCAGAAGGGAGTATTCCCTGCTGGATCTAACAGCCCTGGAGGGGAGGCTGCACCACCCGTGTCTCCTGCCCAACCAGCAGTGAGCCTGAGATGTGTTCTCAGCAGGTGCATGCACGCAGAGCACACACATATGATATATTTACTTATATTCATGCCCAGACACACAGATGGCAGATGTACAGAGCACTCACATGAACACTGAGAACCCACAGGAAATCTGTTTCTTCCCCCTTTCTTTTCAAGACTCTCTCTTCTTCTCTCAAGGCTCTTTCTCCTCTGGCAAACCACAGCACTGCTAACTGTCACAACTACACAGTGCCCGTGCACAATTTGAAAAGCAACCAAAATTAGTGTCCCTCAAGGAAAGGCCCCAGAATAAACTAAACAGCCTTCTGTTGGCCTGCCAAAACCAAACAGCAGCAACACAGCTCCTTTCTGAACACTGCTTTCTTAGGCAGTGTAAAGGAGACTTGGTGTGAAAGCGATGGTTAGCTATGAAGTGAGGGTTACAGGTGCAGAGAGTGTTACAGGGGACAGGAAAATGCTGACAAAATGTAGTGAGAAGAGTATAGAAAGAGTACACAAGGCTTTAGAACTCAGGTGTTATTAGTTCCATCATTAGTGTAATAAGTTTTTTCTGCCAAGACTTTAGTGTAGAAAGTATGTCTTCTTTTCCCTAAAGAGACTAGGACCTCAATCTTGCCATTTAAGGAAACGTCTAATGTCAGAATTTCCACTTCAGTATTAAAAAGGGGTCTGTACTTGTGTTTTCTGAGATGGAATGCCTCAGGTAAAAGCAGATAAAAAGAGCATGACGGATGAACAAGCTTGTCTACAGTGAGCCTTCCTTCGTTGCTTGTAATATTCAAATACTGAACTCTGTACTGATGTTACTAATAGGCACAGGAGTGTTGCTGTAGAACTTTGGGAAACAGCTGCAAATCCAAATTTCAAAGGTCTTTTGGTACACATAAAAAAAAAGAATAATTTAATATAAGTTTCTCTAAAGTATTTCTTATGCATGCACATAAAGCTTTCTGTA
This sequence comes from Urocynchramus pylzowi, assembly GCA_013397555.1. Lineage (NCBI taxonomy): Eukaryota > Metazoa > Chordata > Aves > Passeriformes > Fringillidae > Urocynchramus > Urocynchramus pylzowi. Next base: position 275,283 of record VZRH01002024.1, read on the forward strand.
CTAAGATCAAAGTTGTGTGCTGTGTCATGATTACAAGTTCCTGCTTCTGTACTGCTGTGAAAGAACAGCAGCAATCCTGTACACAGAGTTTTGCTAGGCACCATTAGGATGTTTTTTGAAATTACCAAGATTGCAGTTATGAAACTACATTTATGGAAAAAAAAAAAAAAAAAGAAACAAAAAGAAGGAGGCTTGCAAAGCTCAGGAAGATGTGCTTATTAGTCAGTGCTTATTCATGCACTGACTAATGTGAAATGTCACTTGTACAGAAATCTGTGTGTCTCCACAGCCTGCAGCAGCGGCCCACAGGTGGTCTCCAGACAGTTACAGACTTCCCTGAGATCAGAAACATTCTGTTTAAGCTATCTTGATATTTTTTACAAAGCACAGTTCAAAATTATAGTTCAGTCTTCCCTAGGGTGTTGTGTCACTTGCCTGAACTCTTTGGGAATTTGCTGTCTGTGCTCCTCACTTTCTTCCTTGTCCCATTTCTTGCCAGCATAGGGGAGCAGACAACAGGTACATAACAGACAATTGTGTCCTTGGGCTCCTGCAACGCTGACTGGTGTTTAAGTTGAATTTCATGGCTTGGAGGCAAGAGGATTCAGATGTGCTAAATAACAAGATACTTCAGACTGATAATGAAACTTTGAAAAAGGTAAAGATGATTCTCGGATGTTTTAACTGCAGTATTACAAGCAGAAACAGGAAAATATCAATGTTCTTGTGTGAAGTATTTCTGCTGTCTTCTCTGGGGTAATGCATCTCATTCCAATCACTCACACTTGAGACATAAACTGAAAAATGGCCAGGATGACCCTGAATTTGGAGACTCCATCACATACAGGTGGCTTGACTTATTTAATCCATCCAAGCAAAACTGAGAATTTTATATGATCATTGATTACAAATACATCATTGCATTGTTATGACAAGAAAATTCTGCCAAAGTGAGAGAACAATTTGTCACTACTAATTATAGGCTCATAATAAACAGCTTTAGGGAAGAAAATTATGGGGAAAAAAGCTCTGAATAAGAAGTAAACTGAGCTTGTGAAACAGTCTTCCAGGCACAATAGAGGATACAAAAATGATGTCAGGGCACAGCGAGGCCAGGTGAGAGGTGCCCAGGGGGTTCATCAAGGCTCCCTGGAGCAGTGGGGGCACCAGGCCAGCCTCAGCCCTGGGCATCTGGCACCTCCCTGGGGATGGGAAGAGGCCAAGATCAGGCCAAGCCTTCAGCCCATGGGGGGCCTCACTCAGGGGATCCTGTGGCTGGGTAAAGAACGCTGGACCAGCGTCACTGGGGCTGGGATGGACATTCCTGAATAGGGGCTGAAATGGCATCCTGGGCAGTGTGGGGAGGGTCCCCAAGGGGCTGAGAAGGGACTATCAGGCCTTTCATTATCCCCTTCCCAGGGCTCCTGTGAAAAGAAAAGCCACAACCTAGTTGTTACTAAATTGTGGTTTTAAAGTCACTCATTGTACCATGTCTATAGCAGTAAAGGACAACAACTGATACACACAGGATCACTTCCAGTCCTGTATTCCCATGCTGTATGATGCAGTGGGGCAGAAAAAAAGGACTCCCCAAGTCAGTTCTTCCCAAAATCAATAGAATAGACTCACTGGATCAGACACCTAAAAAAAAGCAGTCCAAAAAAATGGTGCCCAAATGGCATTCTATTTTCTGCTTTCAGAATGAGTCACCTAGACCAAAAAGGCAGATTGTAAGCCTTTGTTGGTGCTGGGTACAGCTCTAGACTATACCTCCAAGTCACAGACCACAGTCAGAGATGAGGTGTAACATCTGCAGCCTCTCCCTAGAGCTTTGAAATTCTGCTGATCTCCTTGATGCAGCAGAACAGTCATCTTCTCTTCACTCAGCTCTAAACCTGTCTCTGGACATTAAGGTATTAGCACTTAGTGATCTGTCAATAAATTTCTCAACAGCACAAATGATGCTACATCAGTTTTAGCACAGCCCCTGTCTGGAAGACATCCAGACATCCATTATCACCAGAAAGCCTTCCTTTAAAGCAGAATTTACTCACCCACTGGAACAGTACAACCACTCATCTTAGAGGGCCCTTGGCACTCCTCACCTCATGTGCTTGTTTTTGACCATATTCTTCAGGTAAATAATAGGAATGAGAAAGGGGACAGGAAATCTACAGGCTAGTGAAAATATTAATGAAAAATTAATGAGCTGAACATCCTGAAGGGGACACATGGTTGCTCAATATTACATATATTCTACAGCTATACTTGTTGCAAATTTTAACAAGAGACCCAAAAATATTGGTCATTGTGACTCTAGAGGTTCACAGGGCATGTGAAAGCTATGACTAGCAAAACCCCCTCTGTTAAGCACATTTCTACTCCCCTGTGACAGTATCTGGTTCTTTACAGACACAATACAGCAGCATATTTGGCCTTGGCAGAGTTATCAGTGTCTTCCTGGTGCTGTGTCCTGCAAACCTTGATGTGCTAAATAATGGCTTTTATGCACTGGAGGTCATGGCTGTTCTTATATCAAGAGAACCAGCATCTGAATGATTTAACAATTTCATCTGCCAGAAATGTTTTTAGACCATAAAACCTCAACATTCCTGAAATAGCAACAGAAAAACAGAGAAACAAACAAACAA